>CM061536.1:2017801-2326010 GCA_030545055.2 Neoaliturus tenellus
TACCAAAAATTTTAATTTCAGTCGCATATTTATACACTCAGAATAATTATCCCTGTTTGGAAACATTTATCTTTTTCAGGTTTACCATTACTACGCATGCGACTATATCTATATGTGTGTTATTTCAGGTCATGTGTGTGACGGGTGCGGGAGATCCTTCAACCGCAAGGATAACTTGAGGACCCATGCCCTATTCAACTGTAAAGCAACACTTACGGAACGACAGTCCGAACAACCAGCCAGAGTCCAACAGCAATCGCATGCCCCATCGACAGACAGTTCCTTCATCCCTCTCCATGAAAGTTCTTTCATCCCCATTCCTCTAGATATTCGCATTAAACGTGCTGTGCTCAGTGTTAGAAATATAAAAAATGAGCGATGCTTTGAATATGCCATCTTGACAAAATTTATTAAAATGCTCGTAATTATCGGCTTACTCCAAATCATTTTACAGCAGAGGTTAGGGCACGATCTAATTTGAATTTCGAGGGATTGGAGTTTCCAGTCAGACCAGACAAAATACACACGTTCGAGCGCAATAACCCCGGCGTAAGTATAAATGTGTATGGTCTGGATAAAAAGAAAAAGAAGAAACATAGTGAGCAACAAGAAGAGCACTATGTGTATCCACTACGAGTTACAGACAAGGAAAAAGAGATGCATTTTGACCTTCTTTTTCTATCTAATGAAAATACTTCACATTATGCTTACATTAGTAATTTCAGCAGGTTGGTGGCTAGGCAGTTAACTCGAGGTTATCGTCGGCTATTTATTTGCAAGACATGTTTTGCATACTTTAGCAGTAGGCCGAATAAATTGGGTATCAGAGGCGCAGAACGACTGGAGGAGCACAAGCTTTATTGTTCATTGCGCAATCCTATTCACAACAAAGGCCGGAGGAAGGGATTAGCGCATCTCTTTGGACCACCCCCTTCTGCGAGTCTACCTACTCAGATGTTTCAACCAAGTCCTGAGCGACCACAGCAGCTAGCAATACAACAGCAGATTCGGAGATCGCCTTCGTTTGGCGAAGCGCAGCTCACTTCAAGTTAGATAATTCACTCCATTGGAATTTTGTAAAGCAAGAAAAAGAAGACTCAAGATGTAAATAACCTTTATAAATTTGGTAGTTTTCGTAAGCAATAAAAAATCCATGTACATTACAGCATAAACTACTGTCTTTTATTTTAAGATGAAACCCCAAATACCCTTACTTTAAGAAAAAATGTGTATGTCATTATAGTTTTAGTGTCAGTAGCCTGACGATGGTGGGACAACGGTGGGGAAAAAGTAGTATGCTTTAGAAACATTTAGATCATGAAGTGTAATGAAACTCTTCAAACATTCGCTGCATGTACTCTCATATTGGAAATTTTAATTGTTGCACATAACACATTGTGTTACATAATTACTTTTCTTTTTTCCTGTTTCATTTTATTTACGTATGCTTTTTAGTTTCTGTACTTACAAGAATAACTTAAACTAAGGTTTACAAGTAATCCTCTACTGCCCCTCCCCCATCGATGCGATGATCAGAAGACTATTCACTATAAATAGTATAAACACTACTATTGTTTGCTTTTGCATTTCTTGTATTGTAAATTATTTTCATATTTTCCTTTATATGAATTGTAATGCACACACACACACTTTTTCATTCCTCTTGTATGTATCGTAATGTAAAGATTTTTCTTGTAATAAAATGAATACTCAACAAACACCAATATTTTTATTTCCTTTAAAATGTATGTGTCGTTTTTGTTAAGACTCACTATTTCAAAGTCAAAAGTACATCTTTAAGATTTGTCAATGTCTGTTAGTTTAACCTTTGTGCAGACTCGACATTACAATTATTTTCAAAGACAAAAGATTCTAATAACTTGGTATTTTACTTGAACAGTCTAAAGAGTCTAATAACTTAGTAACCGCACAATTTTAGGAGACTCATCATTACAACTATAGTTTTCTTTCAAAGTAAAAGACTCAAAAGTAGATGAACTTAAAACTATGTTGGGAAATATCAAAGTCAAATTTTACAAAATTTTACATCTTTGTGCAGACTCAACATTTATAATTTACTCGCACAGTCAAAAGAGTCATTTAACTTAGTAACCGTACAATTTTAGCAGACTCATCATTACAATTATAGTTTTTCTTTCACAAAGTAAAAGACTTAAAAGTAAATGAGCTTAAAACTATGTTGGGAAATATCAAATGAAAACAAAAACTTCAATACACATTACTAGAAAATTTATCGAAAAATCTTAAATCTAATATTGGATGTTTTATCAATGAACTATGTTGGGAAATAACAAATGAAAACAAAAATTTCAATACACATTACTAGAGAATTTAATGAAAAATCTTAAATTTAATATTGGATGTTTTATCAAAATAAACTTTATAAAAGTCAAATAAAATATTTACTTATCACAACACCAAATTGCATACCTAATCACACTCATACGACTTATCCTCTGTAAAACTATGCAACGTGGATAAATTTAAAGACAAGAGAGTATGAAATAGTAAGTTTGATTTTCTATTACAATATGTTCACATAGCAAAAAGAAAAGAAAAAAAAATTAAATTGAAATCACGTTACGTATTCCACAATAGTACATGATAGAATGAAGGAAAACATTTGTTTTTTATTTCTTTCAGTATGTAAGTTTCGTTTTTGAACAGACTCACTATTTCAAAGTCAAAAGTACATCTTTAAGATTTTTCAAACCTGTTGTTTAACATTTGTGCAGACATGACAATACAGTTATTTTCAAAGACAAAAGATTCTAATCACTTGTAATTTTTCAAAGTGCAAAGAGTCAGTTGATTTAATTTGTGCAGACTCGACATTATATTTACTTTCAAAGACAAGAGAGTCCAGTAACTTAGTATTTTACTTTCAAAGCCAAAAGAGTCTGATAGTTTAGTAAAGCGAGTGTTTTTAAACTGTACGAAGTCACACATTAGATTTAGTTCAATGTAGAGAAAGAGGTTCGTTGGTTTAATCTTTGTGCAAACTCGACATTACATTGACTTTCAAAGACAAAAGAGTCTAGTAACATAGTATTTTACTTTCAAGTCAAAAGAGTCTGATAGTTTAGTTAGTATTTGTACATATTTGTGCAGACTCGACATTTATAATTTACTTTAATAGTCAAAGAGTTTAGTAGCTTAGTATTTTACTTTCAAAGTCAAAAGAGTCCGTTAGTATAGCCAGTATTTGTACATAATTGTGCAGCTCAACATTTAAAATTTACTTTCATAGTCAAAAGAGTCTAATAACTTAGTAACTGTACACTTTTGGCAAACTATAACTTGATATTTTTCAAAGTGTAAATATTCTTGACATTGACTTTCAAAGACAAACGAGTCTAGTAATATAGTATTTTACTTTCAAAGTCAAAAGAGTCTGATGGTGTAGTTAGTATTTGTACATGTTTGTGCGGACTCGGCATTTATAATTTACTTTAAAAGTCAAAGAGTCTAGTAGCTTAGTATTTTACTTTCAAAATCAAAGTGTCTGTTAGTATTTGTACATGTTTTTGCAGCTCAAAATTTAAAATTTACTTTCATAGTCAAAAGAGCCTAATAACTGAGTAACTGTACACTTTTAACAGACTATAACTTGACCATTCTAATAACTTGATATTTTTCAAAGTGCAAATATTCTGTGGGTTTAATTTGTGCAGACTCGACATTGCATTTCCTTTCAAAGTCAAAAGAGTCTGATAGTTTGATAAAGCAAGGGTTTAAAATTGTACGAAGTCACACATTAAATTTAATTCAATATAGAGAAAGAGGTATGTGAACTCCTCACGCAAGATCAACTATTAAAAAGCCAAGACAAAAAGAAAAAAAAAGAAAAAACAAAAGAAAAAAAACAAAAGTAAAAATAAAAAAAATAAAAAGTTGAAAAAAACTAAGAAAATAGAAAAAATTTTAAAAACAAAAGAAAAATAGAAAAAAATACTGAAAAAGTAAATTTTGCAAATATTGAGGTTTAAAGAGTCCATTTAAGGACACTTGATGCATGCCGTTCGCGCGCTCGCATTCCATCCGCGCGTAAAATTCAAACGCGCGCATGCATCAAGTGTCCTTAAATGGACTCTTTAAACCTCAATATTTGCAAAATTTACTTTTTCAGTATTTTTTTCTATTTTTCTTTTGTTTTTAAAATTTTTTCTATTTTCTTAGTTTTTTTTCAACTTTTTATTTTTTTTATTTTTACTTTTGTTTTTTTTCTTTTGTTTTTTCTTTTTTTTTCTTTTTGTCTTGGCTTTTTAATAGTTGATCTTGCGTGAGGAGTTCACATACCTCTTTCTCTATATTGAATTAAATTTAATGTGTGACTTCGTACAATTTTAAACCCTTGCTTTATCAAACTATCAGACTCTTTTGACTTTGAAAGGAAATGCAATGTCGAGTCTGCACAAATTAAACCCACAGAATATTTGCACTTTGAAAAATATCAAGTTATTAGAATGGTCAAGTTATAGTCTGTTAAAAGTGTACAGTTACTCAGTTATTAGGCTCTTTTGACTATGAAAGTAAATTTTAAATTTTGAGCTGCAAAAACATGTACAAATACTAACAGACACTTTGATTTGAAAGTAAAATACTAAGCTACTAGACTCTTTGACTTTTAAAGTAAATTATAAATGCCGAGTCCGCACAAACATGTACAAATACTAACTACACCATCAGACTCTTTTGACTTTGAAAGTAAAATACTATATTACTAGACTCGTTTGTCTTTGAAAGTCAATGTCAAGAATATTTACACTTTGAAAAATATCAAGTTATAGTTTGCCAAAAGTGTACAGTTACTAAGTTATTAGACTCTTTTGACTATGAAAGTAAATTTTAAATGTTGAGCTGCACAATTATGTACAAATACTGGCTATACTAACGGACTCTTTTGACTTTGAAAGTAAAATACTAAGCTACTAAACTCTTTGACTATTAAAGTAAATTATAAATGTCGAGTCTGCACAAATATGTACAAATACTAACTAAACTATCAGACTCTTTTGACTTTGAAAGTAAAATACTATGTTACTAGACTCTTTTGTCTTTGAAAGTCAATGTAATGTCGAGTTTGCACAAAGATTAAACCAACGAACCTCTTTCTCTACATTGAACTAAATCTAATGTGTGACTTCGTACAGTTTAAAAACACTCGCTTTACTAAACTATCAGACTCTTTTGGCTTTGAAAGTAAAATACTAAGTTACTGGACTCTCTTGTCTTTGAAAGTAAATATAATGTCGAGTCTGCACAAATTAAATCAACTGACTCTTTGCACTTTGAAAAATTACAAGTGATTAGAATCTTTTGTCTTTGAAAATAACTGTATTGTCATGTCTGCACAAATGTTAAACCAACAGGTTTGAAAAATCTTAAAGATGTACTTTTGACTTTGAAATAGTGAGTCTGTTCAAAAACGAAACTTACATACTGAAAGAAATAAAAAACAAATGTTTTCCTTCATTCTATCATGTACTATTGTGGAATACGTAACGTGATTTCAATTTAATTTTTTTTTTCTTTTCTTTTTGCTATGTGAACATATTGTAATAGAAAATCAAACTTACTATTTCATACTCTCTTGTCTTTAAATTTATCCACGTTGCATAGTTTTACAGAGGATAAGTCGTATGAGTGTGATTAGGTATGCAATTTGGTGTTGTGATAAGTAAATATTTTATTTGACTTTTATAAAGTTTATTTTGATAAAACATCCAATATTAAATTTAAGATTTTTCATTAAATTCTCTAGTAATGTGTATTGAAATTTTTGTTTTCATTTGTTATTTCCCAACATAGTTCATTGATAAAACATCCAATATTAGATTTAAGATTTTTCGATAAATTTTCTAGTAATGTGTATTGAAGTTTTTGTTTTCATTTGATATTTCCCAACATAGTTTTAAGTTCATTTACTTTTAAGTCTTTTACTTTGTGAAAGAAAAACTATAATTGTAATGATGAGTCTGCTAAAATTGTACGGTTACTAAGTTAAATGACTCTTTTGACTGTGCGAGTAAATTATAAATGTTGAGTCTGCACAAAGATGTAAAATTTTGTAAAATTTGACTTTGATATTTCCCAACATAGTTTTAAGTTCATCTACTTTTGAGTCTTTTACTTTGAAAGAAAACTATAGTTGTAATGATGAGTCTCCTAAAATTGTGCGGTTACTAAGTTATTAGACTCTTTAGACTGTTCAAGTAAAATACCAAGTTATTAGAATCTTTTGTCTTTGAAAATAATTGTAATGTCGAGTCTGCACAAAGGTTAAACTAACAGACATTGACAAATCTTAAAGATGTACTTTTGACTTTGAAATAGTGAGTCTTAACAAAACGACACATACATTTTAAAGGAAATAAAAATATTGGTGTTTGTTGAGTATTCATTTTATTACAAGAAAAATCTTTACATTACGATACATACAAGAGGAATGAAAAAGTGTGTGTGTGTGCATTACAATTCATATAAAGGAAAATATGAAAATAATTTACAATACAAGAAATGCAAAAGCAAACAATAGTAGTGTTTATACTATTTATAGTGAATAGTCTTCTGATCATCGCATCGATGGGGGAGGGGCAGTAGAGGATTACTTGTAAACCTTAGTTTAAGTTATTCTTGTAAGTACAGAAACTAAAAAGCATACGTAAATAAAATGAAACAGGAAAAAAGAAAAGTAATTATGTAACACAATGTGTTATGTGCAACAATTAAAATTTCCAATATGAGAGTACATGCAGCGAATGTTTGAAGAGTTTCATTACACTTCATGATCTAAATGTTTCTAAAGCATACTACTTTTTCCCCACCGTTGTCCCACCATCGTCAGGCTACTGACACTAAAACTATAATGACATACACATTTTTCTTAAAGTAAGGGTATTTGGGGTTTCATCTTAAAATAAAAGACAGTAGTTTATGCTGTAATGTACATGGATTTTTTATTGCTTACGAAAACTATCAAATTTATAAAGGTTATTTACATCTTGAGTCTTCTTTTTCTTGCTTTACAAAATTCCAATGGAGTGAATTATCTAACTTGAAGTGAGCTGCGCTTCGCCAAACGAAGGCGATCTCCGAATCTGCTGTTGTATTGCTAGCTGCTGTGTCGCTCAGGACTTGGTTGAAACATCTGAGTAGGTAGACTCGCAGAAGGGGGTGGTCCAAAGAGATGCGCTAATCCCTTCCTCCGGCCTTTGTTGTGAATAGGATTGCGCAATGAACAATAAAGCTTGTGCTCCTCCAGTCGTTCTGCGCCTCTGATACCCAATTTATTCGGCCTACTGCTAAAGTATGCAAAACATGTCTTGCAAATAAATAGCCGACGATAACCTCGAGTTAACTGCCTAGCCACCAACCTGCTGAAATTACTAATGTAAGCATAATGTGAAGTATTTTCATTAGATAGAAAAAGAAGGTCAAAATGCATCTCTTTTTCCTTGTCTGTAACTCGTAGTGGATACACATAGTGCTCTTCTTGTTGCTCACTATGTTTCTTCTTTTTCTTTTTATCCAGACCATACACATTTATACTTACGCCGGGGTTATTGCGCTCGAACGTGTGTATTTTGTCTGGTCTGACTGGAAACTCCAATCCCTCGAAATTCAAATTAGATCGTGCCCTAACCTCTGCTGTAAAATGATTTGGAGTAAGCCGATAATTACGAGCATTTTTAATAAATTTTGTCAAGATGGCATATTCAAAGCATCGCTCATTTTTTATATTTCTAACACTGAGCACAGCACGTTTAATGCGAATATCTAGAGGAATGGGGATGAAAGAACTTTCATGGAGAGGGATGAAGGAACTGTCTGTCGATGGGGCATGCGATTGCTGTTGGACTCTGGCTGGTTGTTCGGACTGTCGTTCCGTAAGTGTTGCTTTACAGTTGAATAGGGCATGGGTCCTCAAGTTATCCTTGCGGTTGAAGGATCTCCCGCACCCGTCACACACATGACCTGAAATAACACACATATAGATATAGTCGCATGCGTAGTAATGGTAAACCTGAAAAAGATAAATGTTTCCAAACAGGGATAATTATTCTGAGTGTATAAATATGCGACTGAAATTAAAATTTTTGGTAATAGCCTTTGTATTAGAATTCATTGAATTGTAAAACCTTAAGAAATTACAATAAATATTTTTCCGAATGTTTACGTCGTAACTTAGATTAATTTTAAAATTTCTTTGATAGTCCTTGCAAAATTTTTGGAATAATAAATGTAAGAATGAAGGATTTGTGTGCGAGTAACAATTACAAATATTATATCTGAATAAAATTTTGAAGTAAAATACAAACACATACATGTGGTAGGATTTCCAGCACGCAATGAGGCTGGTGATATATCCGGTTTTGGCTCGACGTCAGGAGCGGAAGAAGGGTCGGGTCGGGGTTCCGCGGAGGTTGACGAAGGCACGTAGGATGGGTCGGGCTGCGGTTCCACTGGACTTGGCATAGTCACAAAGTCTATAATGAACAGCACAGACATAATTAGTATATTTTATCCTAAAAGCATGAACATAGTTAGAATATGGATCTTTTCAACAGAAAACGCAAACAATGTTATAGAAATTTAAAATGAGAATTTACGTTCGATATGAAAGTTTACAATGAAATGTTTAACACAAAGGAATAAGTCATTGCTAGACTAAATTGGAAATATAATATGTTAACATTGGTTATACTAGAATGAATAGCAAGCAGAGAAGTAAATACTTGTTTGGATTTATTTTTCATCGTGGTACAAATGAAAGCGAATTTTTAAAGTGTATAAACATTTTACTGTTTAGTAGCATCAAGGTTAGTGAGTATGAATAAATTTTAAGATATGTGTGAAGTAAAATGAAACTGACCTGGCCTGAATGCGGGGTTCAGTGGCTTTTGAGGTTGTTGACGATGCTGGGTAGCGATGTGTCGGCGAAGGTCGGACACCCTCGTGAAATTTTGTCCACAGTCTGGGCATGTAGCTCTCACTCCCTCGTGGGCAGAACGCATGTGCTGGTTAACATGGTCCCGTTTCTTGTACGATTTGTAGCACTGGGTGCAGGAGAAGCGGCGTTCCACAACGTTTTTCATGATGATCTATAAACAAATAATGCTACGTATTAATGCAAGAAATAGTTTAAAAGTCTTGTCTTACGTCGTTCTCAGAGTTAAGGGAATCGGAAAGGATGCTTGCAAAGATTCGTTTACACCTCTATACTACTAGTGCACAAGAAATTACAAATAACAATAAAAGTTTAAGTTCAAAATAAAGTCTTTAAAACTGTTCTACTAGTGAATAATAGTTTTCGTTGAATATAAAGTCTCAAAAGTTACATTACTAGAGCAAGGAAACGTTACAGAAACTCAATATTAGAATAAAAATTTGCGTTCAATATGAAAGAACGTAACAAAATGTTTAAAGAGTTACGCTACAATTCATAGTCCACGCGCAGCCAAACCTGACTACTATTTTAGAAAAGTTCAAAAATTAAAAGTGTTTAGTTTGCATACGTTAATATTTTAACGTTATTGTGCAAGAGGTTGTGAAAACTATGTGCATCCTACTCTTTCAGTAACTTGACAAAGGCAAAACCACTAAGACCTATCACAAAATCTATCTTTAAATACAACTAGTTAACTGTACATGAGAATAATACTTACAATGGAAGTGATGAATATCCAAAGAATGTACAATCACTGGTACAGGCACAAGGTAGCAGCAGCGAGGCGGAGCGAAGCGCAGGGACGACCGTTCACTACGATGGTTAGGCGGAGACAGAGGCCGGGTGGAGGAGTAAATGGATGACGCGCGCTCGGCTTAGTTACGCAACCTCTGTTATGTAAGCTGTCGGTTGTGAAAGGGACGCGCAGCTCCGTGGCGTGGGTTTGGTGGGAAATAGGAAACGCGATGTTATGTAACTCGCCAGATGGTTAGAAGACGTTCCCACGCAGGGGTGAGGCCAGACGGATGCTCATTGTCTCGCTCCCCTCTCTGTAGAATGTGCAGGTGGTCGATGAAACCTGAGATGAGTGTTTAGTGCAGGTGGTCGGATGCAGGTGGCTGGGGGCTTATACCAGTCTGGGCCTGTCGACAAAGGATGGCACGAAGGGTGTTACGTAATAGTATCCCACTCCACATTCCTTTCCATCGCTCCGGCCAAATGAAATGGAAAAGTATCAATGTAACACATTGTGTGTTATATGCAAAATTTAAAATGAAAATACCAAAAATGTTCAATATGAAAGTATATTCAACAAATGTTGAAAAGAGTTGCATAACTATTAATGGTTCATGGATGTACTGGCCGAAAGCCTCTACTATATTGGATTGCCACGGATTCGCCGCGGATTACCCGTACAGCAAATGTTAAAAAGAGTTGTATTACTATTCATGTCTCATAGCTGTACTGGCCGAATGCCTCTACTATTTTGGATTGCCGCGGATTCGCCACGGATTGCCTCGGATTGCCGCGGATTACCCATACGACAAATGTTAAAAAGAGTTGTATTACTATTCATGACTCATAACTGCACTGGCCAAATGCCTCTACTATTTTGGATTGCCCATACAACAAATGTTAAAAAGAGTTGTATTACTATTCATGACTCATAGCTGCACTGGCCAAATGCCTCTACTATTTTGGATTGCCGCGGATTGCCGCGGATTTGCCGCGGATTGCTGTGGATGACGCGGAGAAGTGTATCATTCTGGTATGAGAAAAAAAAATTTGCGGCAAAGAAATTTTACGGTTAAAAAATTTTTTGAGTTAAAAAAAAGTTTTGAGGTAAAAAAATTTGAGGTAAAAAAAATTTTCGCGGTAAAAAAAAAATTTCGAGATAAAAAAAATTTTAGCGGTAAAAGAAAAAATTTCAAGGTAAAAAAATTTTTTGCGGTAAAAAAAAAATTTCGCGGTAAAAAAATTTTTACGGCAAAAAAAAATTTTCGCGGCAAAAAAAATTTCGCGGCAAAAAAAAAAATTTCGCGGCAAAAAAAAAATTTTTCTCGGGGGGGGGGGGGGGGTTCGACGTGGGTGGTCCTCGGGGGGGGGGGGGGGGGGCTCCACCGGCTCCACCGGCTCCACCCTTCCTTACCTTCGGCTTTTATCCCCTACTGACAAACATACTATTAAACATTTACAAACAGATGATGGAAAAGAATATTTTAATAAGGAATTTGCAAATTTAATGAAAAAACACAATATAAACCATTACTCAACCAATTCAGAGGTAAAAGCCTCAATAATCGAAAGATTCAACAGAACTTTAAAAAGTGCAATGTATAAAATGTTTTCCAACAGAGGATCGCACATATGGATTGATATGTTACCAAAACTTATAAACGATTACAATAACAAATTTCATAGGACTATCGGGATGAAACCAAACCAAGTAACTAGTAAAAATGAAAACCTTGTATTAAAACGTATAAAAATGAATACTAAACCAAAAGTTGAAAAACTAAAGCCTAAAAAATTTAATGTGGTTGATAAAGTGCGAATAAGTAAATATAAAGGTGTATTCAGTAAAAGATATCTGCCAAATTGGACCAATGAGGTTTTTACTGTATTCAAAGTACAACCTACAGTACCTGAGACATATATTTTAAAAGATAATAAAGGACAATTGCTTGAAGGAGGGTTTTATGGACATGAAATGTTAAAATCAACAGTAGGTGATGTATATTTAGTTGAAAAGGTGTTGCAACGGAAAAAAGATAAGGTCAAAGTACGATGGTTAGGATTTAATAAGACGGAAGATTCTTGGATACCTAAAAAGGATTTGATATAACGATAGGGAATCATTTTAGGTTGAACCATTACAAAGGATGGAGATAGTACCGCAAAAAGAGAGTTTTACTATTAATAATATAGATGAACTCACAGTGGATAATTCAGAATTCAATAGTGGGAAACATGGCAATTTGTTACCAAACACCGTTCGTTGTCTGGTTACCGGACCTTCCAACTGTGGAAAAACTAATGTAGTATTCAATTTGATTACAAACCCTAAAGGATTACGTTTTAACAATCTATATGTATTTTCAAAATCACTATAACAACCAAAGTATCAATTATTGGAAAAGATACTGACTAATGTGCCTGAAGTTAAATATTTAAAGTTTAATGCAAGCGAGAGTGTCATGCAACCACAAGAAGCTAAACCATTCTCCGTGTTCATATTCGACGATGTATCTTGTGAAAACCAAAACACAATAAGAAATTACTTCGCTATGGGTCGACATAACAACATAGATAGCATTTATATTGGTCAAACTTACAGCAAAATACCAAAACAACTCATTAGAGACAATGCAAACATGTTAATTGTATTTAAACAGGACGAAACCAACCTAAAACATATATATTTTGATCATGTAAATGCGGATATGACATTTGAACGATTTAAAGAGTTATGTGGAAAGGCTTGGGCAGAAAAGTATGGGTTTCTAACAATTATGAAGGAACAACCGCTAAACAATGGTCGATACAGGATAGGATTTGATAAATTTATATTAATACATTGAACGTGGTATAAAACATTCATTGTTGTACAACACGTCTTGCTACAAACATGGTTAACCAAGAAAAATTAGTAAAAGAAATAAAATCACTTAGTGATTCTATTCGGGCTAAAAACAGAGCATTGAAACTAGGTATTAGCGAGAGGGATAAATTCCTTGAATCTACTTTTAAACCCATTACTGAACCCTTGAAACAATTAAACAAAAAATTTGCGAAACCTGTATTGGAAGGAGATGCGATTGCACCTATCACAAAGTTTGAAAGAGAAAGTGTAAAATATGAAGGTTTTAGTGATGAAGACCCGGAATCCTCTACATATAGTGGTTTTACCGGTAGAGAACCCGAAAGAGAGCTAGAATCACCGGACTATAGTGGAGTAAGAGAATTATATGAAGTAAAAGCCAAAAGAGGACATGAAGTTGTATCAACTGCTAGTGAAGAGGAAAAAGAAGAAGAAACAAGGGAAGGTCCGTCAAACATAAGCTTGTTGGGTGAAAACATTCATAACAAAGGACCTTTAGGAAGAAAATACATGATAAAAATGTTAGCTGGAACAAATCCTAATAAAAACTACCATAGTTATGGAGTAAGATTAACAGAAGACGGTTTAATGGTTGGTAATAGCCCGGTAAACATTGATGAACATGATAATATTATTGTTGGTGATCAAAGGTATAAGGGTACAAGGGGATTATTTGAATTATTATTTGAAAATAAGCCTTTATAATTGTTAGTTAAAGAAAAAGACATGGAAGCATATAAAAAGATTTTGGAACAAACTAATGCATACAGGAGAAAGTATTCAGCTGACCAACCTGTTTTTAGATCAAAGTCTTTAAAATATAGAGAATTTGTATCCAAGTTAATACCAACAACGAGAATACAACCAATGCCAATAATACCAAGAAAACCTGTAAAACGAAGGTTTGTGTCATCCACTTTGGATATAAGTGCTCCAGAACCAAGAAAAAGAAACAAATCTGTTACAGGTACAGGTTTAATGAAGAAACTATATAACACAAATGTGATTTATTACAATAATATCAATAAATTGGTGGATAGAATGAAACTAATACATGAAGCTAAAGAAGCGGGTCATACTGGATTGGAAAATGAATGGGTGGCTTTAGTGGATGAACTCCGAAACCGTGGGGTAATCTCATAAAAATGCGTTACTCCCTAGATTACTATTCAGTTGCACCATGAGTGTCGACAAGTTCGGACGGTATTCCTCAGATGGATTATATTATGCGAATAGTTTAAAAAGAAGTGCTGGTTTACCACAAACACCTGAAGGAGATTATGATATTAGTAATAAAAGGTTAAAAAACATAAAAGATCCTACAGACGAAAATGATGCAATAAATTTAAAAATATTAAAGGAAAAGATATCACCAACATTAAGACTACAAAATAACACATATGATGCAGAAGATCATAGAATTATCAACGTTGGTAAACCAAATCAAAACGGTGATGCAATAAACAAAGGTTATTTGTCATCTGAATTAAAAAATACGTTAAAATTCAATGGGAAAACGTATAGTGCTAACAATAAACGTATATCCAACGAAGATGACCCTAAAGATGCAAAAGACAGCGTAAATAGACGCTATTTACATTCCTTGATACCTGAAAAGACAAAAGATGGATTTTCTTTTTATAAATTTGTTATTAATGATATAGGTTATCCAAAAACTGAAAACGATGCTGTAAATCTAAAATATATTAAAGATCATTGTATCATACGTGATGTAGGGGTTATAGATTGTTTTAATAATTGTTTAGCAAATGTTAAAGATGGTTCGGCGCCATCAGATGGTGCAACAGTGGGTCAAATGATGGAAACCTTAAAACAAGAAACAACCTCTTTTGTAAAACAAGATCAAGTAGTATCGAAGCAAGGGGATGACTTTGTTCAAGGTAATGAAAAATTTAATTTATTAACATACAAAAATAATGCTTGGGATTGCATGGATAAAAAGTTATCAAATGTGTCATGGGGTCATGAGGATCATGATGCAGCTGCTTTATCACAAACCGTACATCTAGATCCAAATTTACACTTTGCAGTTTTTACATGTAATAATAACAATATTACAAAATTGAGAGCAGGAAGACATCCAAATGATGCTGCAACTGTAGGACAGACCATCACAACATCATTTAAGGATAGTAAAGTGTATACTTGTAATAATAAACGTATAACAGACCTTAAAGACCCTGAACATGTGGATAATGCCGACACTGTTAATTTTCTTGTAAAAGTTTTAGGTAATGCGTTATTTGATTTACACAACCATTTTACATCGGATATTCTTCAAGGAAAAACGAGTCATAATACTTTTGCTGAATCCTCTAGAGGTGGTTGGATTAAAAGGGAAATTTTTAATAAATACTTTATTAACCCTAATACGCAAAAATTTAGATCATCAGATTGGGGTGATATTGATGTTTAATATAAGATCACAATAAACGACTTTATTTATGTCCAACTCGTCATAGAGGTAACACATAAGTTGTACATTTTGATTATAAAAGGACAATAATGACGTTCCAGTACATCAGTCCATATCGTGACACTGTAAGGAAAGGAGGTGGGATCACGTCCACAGCTGTTTCTCTGTTAAGTAAAGCTTTAAAACGACTTCCAGTAGGATCCATTGTAAATAGAGCAATAGACGCATTACCATACGAATTCCATATACCGGGAGGTTATCAGTATTGCGGACCAGGAACTAAATTGAAAAAACGACTGGAAAGAGGCGATCCTGGCATAAATAAGTTAGATCAAGCTTGTAAAGAACACGATATCGCACATTCCACGTTTGCCGATTCAAAAAATAGGTCGATTGCAGACAGAAAGCTTGCGGACATAGCTTGGCAACGAGTAAAATCAAGTGACGCTAGCATAGCAGAAAAAGCAGCAGCTTTAGCAGTAACAGCAGGTATGAAGGCTAAAACCGCAGTAGGAGGTGGAAGAAGGAGGAGAAGAAGGGTAAAAAGGAAGTCCACAACAAGAAAACATGGAGGAAATATAAGAAGAAGACGAAGATCTACCAGAAAAGGCAGGAAGAAGCCCACCGTGTGGTCAATGGTAAAAAACGGGGCAGGTCTTTACCTAAGACCTTATCGTGCGTATTAAATGAAAGAAATCAATTGGTTATACCACATAAAGCGTTAACTAATGTTGAATTATTTAAATATATTTCCTGTTTAAAAATTCCATTTTTCCGCGGAGTATTCATGAGAGACAGTTTACCAAAGAAAATGTGGCAAAATGAGACTGGAATTGTAAATTTGAATAATACTGAAGGCCCTGGCACCCATTGGGTTTGTTATAAGAAACTAAATAACAATGTATATTATTTTGATAGTTTTGGTAATTTGCCACCACCAAAAGAACTTCAAAATTACTTTAAATCTGCTAAAAACATATATTATAACTATAAAAGAGAACAACCTGATAATACTTCAATATGCGGCCATTTATGTTTGGAATTTCTAGCTAAAAGTATCAGTCATTATTGAGATGTCTTCCTATACGGTATCATTAACAGGAAAATCGTCCACTTTACGAAGTATCCTGTTTCCAGCGTTACGCTTGCAAAAAGGAAGATTTTGGGAGGCGGCTTTATTGGATTTTACAACTTACAACTCTATTCCCAATGTTACGGAAGGTAAAAATAATGTATTGCATTATTATAAGGGAAAAGATGCCAGTGGGAAATTTACAAACTTACAAGAGTGCAGGTTACCCACAGGTTCTTATGAAATTGATCATATAAATGAATTTTTGCAAAGTAAAATGGGAAAAGACAATATAACATTAAAAGGTAATAATAATACGATGAAAGCTGAAATTACTTCCAAATATTATATAAATCTTACTCAACCAAACTCAATTGGTGATTTATTAGGATTTTCCAACGATGAGCCTGTTTTAGAACCAGATATAACACATTCCGGTAAGAAAACAGTAACAATATTAAAAGTCAATAGTATAGACATAACTTGTAACATTATACAAGGAGCTTACAGGGATGGGGCTAACACCCATATCATACATACATTTTACCCAAGTGTACCACCTGGATTTAAAATTGTTGAAAAGCCACAAAACCTGGTATATCTACCGTTGAACACCACTTTCATTTCAGACATCGTGTTGAGCGTGTTGGATCAAGACGGTAACTTGGTAGACTTCAGAGAAGAGCCTATTACGGTTAGATTACATTTAAAATCTACACTTTAATACAAAATCATGGGTTTAACATTTAAAAGCGAACAACCTACGGGAAACCGCATTAGTAGCTCTTCAGCTGTGGAGGAGTTAACACATGAGAACATTCGTTTCTTAGAGAGAATTGGATTAAAATTAACCGATTATGGATATACTGGATATAGCACAGGGTCCAACATTCGACAAAACACTATGGGAAAAAGAATATCACACCCACAACCCTTACACTTCATCGAAATTAAACAATAACGATGAAATTCGTATCCCCATACAAAATCAAGACATTTACACACTACCATGTGAAAGTTACTTGTATATTGAAGGAAAAGTTACTAAAAAGGATGGTAAAACTACTGGTACAAAGTTTCCATTTATAAATAATCCAATGGCTTTCCTATTTGATGAAATTAGATACGAAATATCAGGTGTAACAGTTGATTCCACTAAAAAAGTAGGTATTGCAACAACTTTAAAGAGGTTAACATCTATATCACCTAATGAAACAAACTTACTACAACCTGCAGGATGGGTTTTACCTACAAATGACACAATCAGTCCAGATGCAAAGGGATATTTTGATTTTCATATTCCATTACGTTTGTTGCTTGGTTTTGCTGAAGACTATAGAAAAATAATATTAAATGTTAAACAAGAATTAGTTTTGTTGAGATCTTCAAACGATAAAGACATTATTAAAGCTGCAGACGGTACAACGGATGCAGACTTAGAATGGAAATTAACATTAGACAAAATTGTATGGAGAGTTCCACATGTTAAATTAGCTGACGAGCATAGGATGCTGCTATTAAGAAAGTTAAAGGCCGATCGTGATATTGTAATTCCTTTTAGAAGTTGTGAATTCCATGAACATCCCAGCTTGCCAACTACGGATCGTCACACTTGGACTGTTAAAACATCTAATTATGTGGAACGAGCCAGGTATATTATATTTGGTTTACAAACAGGTAGAAGGGACACCATCACCAAACATGCAGGCCAATTTGATCATTGTGACTTAAAAAATATTAAAGTTTATTTGAATTCAAAATTTTTCCCATACGACAATTTAAATGTGTCATTCGCTAATAAAAAGTACAGCATATTGTACGATATGTATGCAAGATTCCAAAGTTCATATTACGGTAAAACAAATGCACCTTTACTATCACCAGAAAAATACTTAGATGGTTACCCTATAGTTGTAATCGATTGTTCTAAACAAAATGAATCTGTAAAATCATCAAGTGTGGATATAAAAATAGAAATGGAATTCAACGCGGCTATACCGGCTAATACAACTGCATACTGTTTAATTCGACATGATAAAATTGTAACATACACACCTTTAACTGGAATTGTTAAGAATGTACTGTAAAAACCGGTTTTGTTTCATTCCGCGAGTATAAAAGCAGAGCGTACAGGCCGCTCCTCATCAGTTTGTTGCCTACTGTTGTATGGGTAGCATCGTATTCAATATGGCTTCTCAGTAGTGGGAAAAAGCCACTTCTAAACCGGAAGTGACGTCAGCTGCCAGGGCAGCTGCAGGGGTCAGATGGTGTCAGCTGCCAGGGCAGCTGCAGGGTGCAGATGGCGAGAGCATATGTCCTGAATTTGAAGTAGAATTGGGCATGAATTAAGAGTTAGTTGAAAAGTAAAATTCAACTGTGTTAACTAAACTCTAAAAGTTGAACAAAAATTAAGAGTAAGATCAAAACTGAAATTCAACAGTTATAACTGGGGGCCTGGAAAGTATGTCAAGGTCATCCAGAGTAAGTTTTAAAAAAGCCTACCCAACTACCACCAGAAATAGTTCAAAGTTGAACTAGTTGGTGATAGTGGGATAGGCTGAAGTAAATT
Source organism: Neoaliturus tenellus (assembly GCA_030545055.2). Taxonomy (NCBI): domain Eukaryota; kingdom Metazoa; phylum Arthropoda; class Insecta; order Hemiptera; family Cicadellidae; genus Neoaliturus; species Neoaliturus tenellus. The sequence goes on from CM061536.1 coordinate 2,036,452, forward strand.
TTGAATTTTATTTGTGAACATATAATTAATGTGCAACAGCAGAGTTTAAACAAGTTGAACTTTTGTGATGAACTACAGAGTTGTAAATGCAAACACCAACGACGATGAGAAGGTAAACGCAGAGTCCCCAGATGATGTATTTGAAAAGCTTGAACAAACGTAACATTTCGAGTTGGTTTTCCCGTTCCATTTCCAATCGTTTAATTTCCAATTTCAATTTATCCTCTTCTATTCTAGTTATGAAGGGAACTTCATCCATCATATCCATCATGATTTTGCAGTGTTTGAAATTTTAAAACAAGTGATGTTGATAGTTCAAAAGTTGAAGACGGAATGAGAAGTGAAAGCGAGAAATGTTAGTTAAATAAAGAAGTGGTGGGGGGAACGAAGAATTACAAAGAAGTGGTGGGGGAAATATTTTGCTGTTCATTATTACCATCAGTAGTGTCAGATGGTGCAGGAGTTAGATTTAGTAAACTGTCTTCGTCCGAACTTTCAATCTTATCACAAATAGGACAATCGTATGTTATTTCCAAATTCATTTTGATGGTTGTAAAATTATCTACAAGTTCTTGTAAAATATTAAAAATGTCTTGTAACTCTTCTTTAGAGTTTATTTCAAAACTAGAATTCATTCGGGCCAATGGAGAGTTGTTCATTATTGGAGAGTCGGTGATGGAATGAGGATCGGCGCATAGGGAGGGGGCTTATATAATGGTGACCTTGAGCAGGCGTCTAGGGAGGGGGGCTGTCTAGGGAGGGGGCTTTTATATAGGGAACCTTGAGCTTATGATTGAATAAAACGTTTAGTTCTTCTTCTCCATCTTTTAATTCAATTATTTGAACCGAAGTAGTTGTTTCATCTTCTTCACTTGATGAAGAAAACAATTCACCAGGATTTAAATATTGAACTACAATTCTGAACCATCTTATAGGATATTCGTCAATGACAGAAAGTAAGTTTTGAAACAATTCTTCCATCTCCTCCCTGTCAGTTATTATATGTTCAAATTTGATAAATTTGTTTTCCATGTTGTTAGTTAGAGTGTTGGAAGTGGAATGATTTAATATTATATAAAAATTAGAACTAGTGGTGGGGGAAATCTCAAGGTCATCCAAATGAAGTTTTAAAAAAGAGTGTAAAACTGAAATTACACATTTGATGGTTCTACAGGATCGGAATACCAATCTGATCTGTATTTACATCTTTTTATCATATGTGTACAAAAATCATCTTGATGAGAATTGGTGCGTTGACAATGAGCAAGATCTAGAGGGTGAAATTTGAAACATCTTTGAGGACAACATGTATGAAAATATCTTGATTTGTAAAATTTTAAAGTTCGCAATTCCGGTGGTGGTAGTTGTTTTGTTTTGCATTTGCAATAACAAGATCCGAAGAATTCACATTTAGTACAAGCTAACCCATCCACCATCATTGGTCCTAAATCTGTACACTGTTGTTCACAACAGTAACGAGGTTTGTACTTGTATTTTTGCTCTTCCATGTTAACGCTGCGGAGTCCAGTGAAAGAATAAGAGTGTATAGTGTTGAATAGTGAGTTTTATGTACTGTGAAAAGTGGTGGGGGTAATTTCAAGGTCATCCAAATGGAGTTTTAAAAAATTATACCTTACAAGTGTAAGGATTATTAAAATTTAGGAAGTTTGTTTCTCTTTGTTTTCTTCAGACTTTTTCTCTCTCTCCGCCTTAGCCATAGCAACAAGTTCTTCTGTTGATAATGGATGTACTTCAGGAAATTTTAAAATTAATTTAGCTTGATATCCTTCTTTAGTTAATACATCTAAATCTTGGGTCATTTGTTCAATGGTGTTGTAGTCTTTTCCATAGATTTTTCCATCAAGTTGAATCATCATTCTGTACAACATTTTCTTAAATAGGTCTTGTCGTGGTGAGAGCTGAGAAGCAAATGATTATTTATACAAGTATCACATCCTTTTTATTAACTCATATTGATCATGTGATTCTTTAGTTGTAGTTTTGTCTGTCAAAAGTTATTCAACATTGGTAATACTTTTGGAACTTGATGTTATGTTGACCAGTTGGCGATGAAGAAGTTGTAGGTTGTGTAGAAATAAATATTTCATCATCGCAATATTTTGTTTTAGTGAACATTCTTGTATTAGTAGCACTAACATCAACAGTTAAGTGATAACCACCGGTAAGTAAAACTCGCATTTCGTTGGTTAAATCTTCGAGTTGTTCAAAAGTTGTTATGGTGTTAGTATCGTAAGATGCACACTTGACCTTTAGGGACATGTTGCAGTTTTATATTCAGGGATTAAGAGCGAGATGTGTACGGTATGAAAGGTAGCAGTAGACTGATGAATTTTGCAAGTACATTTCCCCTTTTATAATTATACAAAATTGGGTCAAGGTCATCCTGTGGAATTTTTAAAAAAAGCAACATATTGTAATGTACAAAGACATTACAATATGTTGCTTTTTTTATTTTTATTTTTTTTTTGTTTTATATCATATTTATTGAAAAAACAAATACAAAGAAATATTTACAATGTTATGTACAAATTAATCAGTAGTAGGTGTTACATGAATTGTAAGTTCAGTAGAGTTGTTTCCACTGGGTCCATGTGATACCAAATAGAGTGCGCCGGGTTGAATTATACGAAGATCTTCATTTTGAAGTAGTTGTACGAAGCGCTTTGGTAAGAAGATCTGAAATTTTGCTTCATCACCAATTGTATAAGGTGCCTCGCTCAAAGTGCAATTTATAGCATCACCTACTGAAGTTTCCATTTTCTTAATAGTATGAATGATGTAGTGTTTTTCTTCTTTTAGTTCAGAACATTTCTTTGTAGGTAGAATTGATGATTTAGAATGAGCGTTGAACTGATCAACTAAACTTTGAAGTAAGTTCTGTGATGCCATATTGATGTTGTTGTTAATCTTCTTGTTAATAAGAATGTCCGTCGGAGATGTTGTTTCTTCGGAGGTTTGAGTAATACTCATGCTGTGTCATGGTAGCGCTCTCACTTTTATAATCGACACTACCCCCACCACTGACACTACCCCCACCAGTTTGTTGAAGGAAATTATTCAAGCGGTAGGCATTCTTTAAAGCGCACTGCGACCTTCGATGTTTAAAACTTTTTGATGAAATACAAAGTTCGTTGAAGTAGCATTGGAAATCTTTATCAATTATTGCATTAATCACTTCGTTGCTTGTAAATGATTGTATCCAATTTGCTTTTTCCAATCCCTTTGTGTAGATAATTTTAAACTCTTTGCAATAATGATTCATAATGTGCGGCATCATGTTATAATTAATGAAACCTTCATCCCATCTTAAGTTGTGAAAATGTTTGTTCAACCATTTGTTTGTAACTTTCGCTTTAGTTGTTAGTCTATTAAATGGTACTGGAGGTTTGAACAAATAATGATAAACTACTGATGTGTTCATGTCCAAGATTACTAATTCTTTAATAATAAAATTACCATCATTTCCTCGGAAAGCTTGAAATTCAATTATACCTCTTTTAACTTCCATTATATGTGGCGCATTAGAAAACGAAACCCGTTTATTCATGATGAAGTCTTACTAACAACTGACTTAAAAATTGAATGAGCCGATGTTTATAACAGACAGGATTGTTCTTCTTCTTTCACTTCTTGTGCCACTTCATCAATATTAAAATTGGTGTGATAGTTGTTTAATTGTCTCCACATTTCAACTTCTTGAGGTATTCTATTAAAGATTGAAGTATCCACGGGACCGTATAAAATTGGAACAAAAGGTTTTTTGTCCAATGTATCAATTAGATAGTCTTTAATTATTGCACTTGAAAATATTAGTTGTTTCAAATATCTGGTGACGGGACCGGTAGTACAACTTAAAGTGTAAAATTCTTCTTTAGTGAAATATAATTTAACATTATGTGTAGTTAAATCTCTGAAGCGAACAATTTGTCCTCCACGATGTTTTACTATATCAACTTCAATATTTGATTCCAATAAACTTAATCTTGTTCTTCTTCCAAATGTGTTGTTACTTAAATAGCACTCCAAAAGATGTAAATGTTTCATGAGAGATTCCCAAGTAGTTTCACTGAAAGTAGCCATTTTGTTTCCATGATTTAAAATAACAATTGGTGAATAATCCATTGATTTTAAAATTCCAACTGATATACTTTTTGTCATGCATGAAGAAATTGGGTAGATAATCCGAAGAAATACTTCTGTTAAAATATTGGTTGTAATGTTAACTTCAACCTTCTTCCTTTTTACTTCTTTTTCAGCTTTTTCTTCTTCTCTCTTCTTATGTTTGTTGAATTTTAGGAACTCGTCCATTTCTCGTTCAACTTGTTTTTCTATATCTGAACTATTATCATCCATTAGAGGTGTATTTTCTTCTCCGTTAGTAGAATTCATCTTGCCAATGATGTTTCCCATACGAAGGTTGAAGATAGAATGAAGTTTCTACTAATTATTTTCTCGCTTTTATATTTTTCGTAAAATCCTTGAAATTTATACAATTACATAATTGTTTGTTTTCAACTTGTCTTTCACAAATGAAATTCTAACCTCAAAAATTAAAGCAGATAATTCTAACCTCAAAAATTTGCAGTTGTTGTACAATTCTTCTTAAAGTACATTCTTCACAATTCCGGTCAGCGGTGTGTAAGTAACTATTTTATCATGTAGAATTAGACAGTATGCCGAAGTTCCATCCGCTACTGGTTCTTCAAATTCCATTTCAATTTTTATATCCACACTTGATGATTTTACCGATTCATTTTGTTTTGAACAATCGATTACAATTATTGGAGCCTTGGAATAATACTGGTCAGGTGATAATAGTGGTGTATTAGTCTTTCCATAATATGATGATTGAAATCTTGCATACATATCGTATAAAATGGAAAAACGTTTATTGCTGAACATGACATTCAAATTGTCATAGGGAAAGAATTGAGAGTTTAGGAAAACTTTACAATTCTTTATTTTACAGTGATCAAATTGACCAGCATTTGCAGTGATAACATCTTTTCGCTTAGTTTGAAAACCGAGTATTATGTACCTTGCTCGTTCCAAGTAAGTTGATGTCTTGACGGTCCATGTTTGTCGTTCTGTCTGAGGTAGTGTAGGGTATTCATGAAATTCCCAACTTCGGAATGGCATCACAATATCACGGTCAGATTTCAACTTTCTCAATAATAGGATTCTATGTTCATCAGCCAATCTTACATGAGGTACTCTCCAAACAACTTTATCCAACTGTAGTTGCCATTCCAGTTTATCTTCCGTAGTTGCAGGGTCTGCAAGTATCAAGTCCTTATTAGTTGAAGATCTGAGTAATACTAATTCTTGTTTGACATTTATTATTACCCGTTTGTAATCTTCAGCGAATCCTAAAAGCAATCGTAAAGGTACATGAAAATCAAAGTGACCGTTGGAAGCTGGTGTTATAGTGTCTTTATCGGGGGCAACCCATCCGGCAGTGACTATTGAATTCTTCTCATGCGGTGTTAATGATGTTAATCCTTTCAATGTCGTTGTTAAACCAACCTTTTTTGTTGAATCAACCGTCACCCCTGATATTTCATATCTTATTTCATCAAAAAGATATGCCATCGGGTTATTTATAAAAGGAACTGTTGAAGCAGTTTTTCCATCCAATTTTAATACCCGTCCTTCGATGTACAAGTAACTTTCACACGGTAAAGTGTAAATATCTTGTTGTTGAATGGGGATCCTTATTTCATCGTTATTGTTTAATTTTGATGAAGTGTAAGGGTTGTGCGTGTGATATTCCTTCTCCCATAGTGTTTCGTCGAACGTTGGTCCTTGAGATATATCCAGGATATCCATCGCTGTTAAGTTTCAATCCAATCTTCTGTAGAAAACGAATGTTTTCCGATGTTAACTCTTCCAATGTCGAGGAGCTACTGAGCTCCCGACTCTTCCGTTGCGGTTTAAATGATAATCCCATGTTGACTTTTATGTTGCTGCTCTGATGTGTATCCGTATAGTAATTGTTTCTCCTCTAAAGTCAACACTATGACCGTCTTGATCCAATATGTTCAGTACGATGTCTGAAATGAAACTGGTGTTTAACGGTAGGTATATCAAGTTTTGTGGCTTCTCAACAATTTTAAAACCGGGAGCTACTGTTGGATAAAATGTATGTAAAATATGTTGATTAACTCCATCTCTATACGATCCGTGTATAATGTTGCACGTGACATCAATACTATTTACTTTCAATATTGTTACAGTTGAATCACCTGAATGAGTAGTTCCAGGAGTTAAGATTTTCTTTTTTGTATCTGTAAATCCAAGTAAACTGCCAATCGACTGTTCCAAGCTGACATCAATATAATATTTTGAAGTTATTTCTGCTTTTAAAGTATTATTGTTTCCTTTAACGGTGATATTGTCTTCTCCGAGTTGTTTCTGTAATAATTGGTTTATATCATCAATTTCATAAGCTCCAGTAGGAAATGTAATTATTTTCAATTCTGAGTATTTTCCTGCAGCATCCTTAGTTTCATAATAATGTAGTAAATTGTTTTTTCCTTCTGTAACATTAGGAATTGAATTGTAGGTAGTCAAATCAAGTAATGCCGCTTCCCATAATCTTTCCTTGGATAGACGCAATGCTGGGAACAGCGTACTTTTCAATGTGGATGAATTTCCACTCAGTGACACTGTATACGATGACATCTTAAAGCTGACTGACACTCTTCGCTAGAAACTCCAAACATAAATGCCCACATATTTCAGTATTGTTAGGTTGTTCTCTTTTGTAATTGTAAAAAATGTTTTTGGAGTTTCGAAAATAATGTTGCAGTTCTTTTGGCGGTGGTAGATTGCCAAAACTGTCAAAGTAGTAAATGGTTTGTCCGAGTTTTTTATAGCATACCCAATGAGTGCCTGGACCATAGGTGGAATCCAAATTTACTATTCCAGTTTCATTTTTCCATATTTTAGTTGGTAATGCATCTTTCATAAAAACTCCTCGAAAGAATGGTATTTTCAAACATTTTACATAATCATTTAACTGATGATTTGTTAAGGCTTTATTTGGAATTATCAATTGATTCTTCTTATTTAGTACACACGGTATGGTCTTAGGTATAAACCTGCTCCGTTTTTTACCATTTGCCAAACAGAAGTCTTCTTTACACTTGCCTTATGAGTTCTACGACGTCCTTTTTTAATGTTTCCACCTCTTTTGGGAGCGCCTCTCTTTGCAGGTCTTCCTCTGCGACGTCTTCCACCACCTAACTTTGCTTTTGTCTTCATGGCTGTAGTTACTGCCCAAGCTGCTGCTTTTTCTGCAATATTTGCGTCACTTGATTTTACTCTTTGCCAAGCTTTTTCCGCTAGAATTTTATCTGCTATTGATCTATTTGTTGAATCTTTATACTTTGAATATGCTATATCGTGTTCTTTGCAAGCTTGATCTAATTTATTAATTCCAGGATCTCCTCTTGCTAAACGTTTTGCCAACTTAGTTCCAGGTCCACAATATTGATAACCTCCGGGCAGATGTAATTCGTATGGTAAAGCGTCTATCGTTCGATTTACAACAGCACCAACTGGAATCCGTCTGAGCAGGGATAATGCAGCTGATGTTATACCACGTCCTCTCTTGCCGCTGTCTTGACGATGACTGAGCGATACGGTCTTCATTATGTTGTCTTATATAACAGGTGTGTTTACTCCACGAGATACTTTACATGAATGAATAACTTGTGCAAAATCTTTTATATTTAAAGACTTAGTTATTCAAATTAATTATATACTGATTTATGATTCTATTTTTAATCCAAGCTTCTCGTTCATCGGGTTGAATCACCACATGATTTGTTGTACTAGCTATATGATTGTGGGTATCAATAAGTAAATTACCCACTATTCTTATTAAACAATCTAAAGTTACAGCATCTTTCGGATGTTGAGGATCTTGTAACTGCATAATACGTTTATCATTACATGTGTAAGCGGTTAAATCACTTTTTGATGTTGTTATGACTTGTCCAATAGTAGCAGCATCATTTGAATCTTCACCTGGTAAAATATTAATTATTTTCTTCATCTTTGCATCATATTTGGTCCCAAAGTGTTTATCCCAAGTTATTGTTTGTCTCAATGTAACACAATCATCATCTCCATAACCAGGATAAACATTTTTTATTCTTCTATGACGACCATCGTATGTATCTAATCTACCACCACTTGCAATTAATGTTTGCACCATAAGAGGTACATCTGAATCTTTTATACCAAATCTTCCATTTGTTATTGTTTTATGTCCTGCATCCCATTCATCATTATTTCCTTGCATTAAATCAAACTTTTTATTTCCATGTATAAATTTATCTCCCCGCTTTAACACGGCATCTTCATGTTTTACAAAATTTGATGTTTCTTTTTTTAATTCTTTGGATAATTGCTCCATAGTAACAGCATCTTTTGGTTGAGAACCAAACTTTACATTTGTCAATGTTTTTTCATGACAATCGATTCCATCAGCATCTTGTAAAATACAGTTGTCCTTGATGTATTTTAGGTTTACAGCATCACCGTCTTCTTTTGGGTATCCAATGTCATTTATAATAAATTTATAAAAAGAAAATCCATGTTCAGTTTTTTCAGGTATTATAGAATGTAAATATTCTTTATTAACTGAATCTTTATCATTTTTGGGATTTCCCACATTGGTTATTCTATAATTTCCAGCATTATACGTTTGTCCATCTTTTAAGTTATTACCCCATTGCAATTTTAAAGTATTTAAAAGTTCAGATGATAAGTACTCTTTAGTAATTGCATCAGAACCTTCAGTTGGTTTACCAACATTAATTAATCTATGTGATTTAACATCGTAAGTATTCTTATGTAATTTTAATGATGTTGAAGTAGCTTCTTTTACTGTCTTCAAATTTGCTCCATCAGTATCTTCTTCTGGATCTTTAACTAGTTTTAAACGTTTATTACTTATGCTATAGTCACCTTCAGGTGTTTGCGGTAATTCACTTCTTTTTCTGTCTTCTCCAACTTGCACTCCTAAAGCGGAGTACCGTCCGAACTTGTCGACGCTCATGTTAGAACTGATACGTCTTATGCTTGCACCTCTTTTATATCCATGGACAATTATACGACTATACCGCGATTCCTAAGTTCATCAACTAGAGCCACCCATTCATTATTCAAACCTGTATGACCGGCTTCCATGGCTTCATGCAATAGTCTCATTCTATCAACCAATTTATTGATATCATTGTAGTAAATCACATTCGTATTGTATAGATTTTTCATCAATCCTTTACCAGATGTTGAAGTATCTCCTTTACTCTTTTTACCATGTTGTTCAAGAAGTGATAAATCCATAAGTGATAAAGATTTTCTTTTCAGTGGTTGTCTCACCGCTGGTGCAGTACGTAATGTTGGCAATTTTCGTGGAGGAAACAACTTTTTTATAACGATGTTATATTTTGTTGCACGTGAACGATTAATCATTGCATCCTTTGAGTAGTTTCTTTTATGAGCGTTAGTATTTTGTAGAATCTCCTTAAAAACACTTAAATCTTTGGATGAATATCTTAGTGGTATGTTTTTAAAAATTAATTCATATAATCCTTTTGTTCCTTTATATCTATGCTCACCAATAATGATGTAATCGTCTTGTGTTATTTCAAGCTTTGAATCGCCAATCTTCAATTCATTCCCATCAATTCTTGCTCCGTATACGTGTGATCTACTCAAATTCGGGTTTGATTTCATGTCATGTAGCATTTTCATTATATATTTTCTTCCAAGAGGTCCATGTTGTAATATATCGCTACTCAATTGAGTTAAATTTGGAATAGATTGTTCTGCTTCTGGTATTGGCTGTTCTTCTTCCTTTTCAACAATTGGTTCTTCTTCTTCTTTTGTTTCTTCTTGCTCACTAGCACTTGTATATGAATCATCATCTTCTTCTTTTTTTAATGCTTGTACTTCTTGTTTAGAAACTGGTAGTAAAACATCTCCTTCATAATGAGGTTTACCAATAGTTTCTGATATCTGTTTTAAAGGTTCCGTAATAGGTTTAAATGTAGTCTCTAGAAATTCTTCTCTTTCACTTAAACCCATCCTCAATGCACGATTCTTCATCCTAATAGAATCACTGAGTGATTTTATTTCTTTCAATAGTTTTTCTTGATTCACCATGTTTACACTGTGAAGTTCAACGTGTAACTAGATGTAGCATCGGTAGTTCAACGCATAAATACAAATTTATCCAACCCTATACGATATCTACCATTTTTAATATCTTCTTCCTTCATAATAACGAGAAAGCTATATTTCTCATTCCATGCTTTGCCACACATCTCTTTAAATTTTTCAAATGGCATATCCGCATTTACATGATCATTATATATATGCTTTAAATTTGTTTCATCTTGCTTGAAGATGATCAACATATTTGCATTGTCTCTTATAAGTTGTTTTGGAATTTTACTGTATGTTTGACCAATATAAATGCTATCAATATTATGATGTCTTCCCATAGCAAAATAATTCCTTATTGTGTCATGATTTTCACAAGAAACATCGTCAAATATAAAAATAGAAAATGGTTTTGCTTCATTCGGTTGCATAATTGTTTCACTGGCATTAAACTTGTAAAAATTCACTTCAGGTACACTTGCAAGTACTTTATCCAATAATTGATATTTTGGTTGTTGCAATGATTTTGAAAAAATGTATATATTATTAAAACGCAATCCTTTAGGATTAGTTATAAGGTTAAAAACAACATTAGTTTTTCCACAATTTGAAGGACCAGTTATTAGACATCTTATCGTATTTGGTAGTAATTCACCATGTTTTCCATGATTTAACTTATCATTGTCAACTGTCAATTCATCAATGTTATTGATATTAAATCGATTTTTTTGTTGTACAATCTCCATCTTGTATAAAGGTTAAACACACAATGAGCTATTAAACAACTATACTAAGTCTTTTGAAGGAATCCAAGAGTCTTCACTTTTATCAAACCCTAACCACCGGACTTTAACCATATCCTTTTTCCTTTGTAAAATCTTCTCGACAAGATATACATCACCAACTGTTGATTTCAACAATTCGTGTCCGTAGAATCCACCTTGAAGTAATTCACCCTTGTTATCCTTTAATAAATAGGTTTCAGGTATAGTTGGTTGCACTTTATAAATTGTAAATACTTCATTAGTCCAATTTGGTAGATATCTTTTACTAAATACACCTTTGTATTTGCTTATACGAACTTTATCGTTGACCTTGAACTTCTTTGGTTGCAATTTTTCTAATTTCGGTGTTGTATTATTTTTAATGCGTTGTAATACAATTTTGGCATTAGCACTATTTACCTGGATAGGTTTCATTCCAATGGTACGATGATATTTGTTGTTATACTCTTTTATAAGTTGTGGTAATATGTCATACCACACGTATGATCCTCGTTTTGAAAATTGTTTATACATCGCACTTTTTAATGTTCTATTGAATTTTTCAATTATTGAAGCTTTAACTTCAGAATTTGTAGAATAATGATTTATTTGATATTTCTTCATCAAAGCTCCAAAGTCTTTATTAAAATATTCTTTTCCATCATCGGTCTGTAGATGTTTAATTTTAAATTTATTTCTTTGTATTGTGGTTTCCATAGCTTTTGTAACACTTTTACCAGTCTTATCCTTCAATGGTAAAGCATCAGCTATTTTAGTAAAACAGTCTATAATTGTTAAAATATATTTAAATCCTTTATTTAATTTACTGTGCGGTATCATTTCAATGAGATCAGCTTGATAAAGATCATTCATTCCTTTAATGATTGTACTTCTTCTTGGAAATCTTCTTCTTGCTGGTTTATGTAGTTCATTTACAATCTTGTCCTTCACACTTTCCATCTTCAGATGTTTCTTGTACACTGCTTGTAAAAATACTGACCCATAGAATAGTTAATTCTCATTTATATAGTTTGAATATAGGTCAAGGCCATTTCATATTAGTGTAAAAAAGAGGGAACATGGCATTGGGCTTGCCATGTCCCCTCTTCTTTACGGAAAGGAAAAAGGAAGAAGGTAGAGGACGAAGAATAGGTTTACTGGTCGATAGGGTTCAGGGAGTAGTGGCCGAATGGTAAAGTATTAATTTTATCTTCTAAAATATGGCGCTTGTCATCTTTGTAGCTTAATGCCCACTTTGTTTGTTTGACACTAAAAAGTTGATGATTATAACTTCTAATAGTGTTGAACGTTGCAGTTGTTTCAACATTTTCAAACAAACATCTTTTATAATGTTCAAACTGTACATTCTTCTTCAGGAAAGAAGTTTTTATTCCTTTGGCTTTTTTCGTGACTTGATGTTCATTCCTTTCATTTATGTACAGTTGAAATGAATACAGTTTGGACATTAATGCTACAATTTCCATCATCGGCACACCATTTGTTTCATCTTTAAATTTTCCCAATACTTTCTTGTTTTTGTCGTAGTCGTAATTTGGATGATCCTTAGGATAATCGGAAAAGTCGAAATCATCTTTATATATAAAGGTGCGTAGATCTTCATACATGTCATTTGTTTTAATCCAGTAAATGAGTGCATCCGTATCCATATATGCAATACCAATGTTCTCTCTTCCATAATAGTTAACCATCTTCTTATAATGAAACTCATACATATGTGTTTTTGAAATATCCAAGATTGACATTCCAAGATACAAAGGACGATCCATTTCAACTGACTTCTTGTTCATGGAAATAACAACTAGATTTTCATTAATAATTACAGATGAACCAAAGTTTGGTTGTTGCACTAATTTCTGTAATTTTACTGGATCAGTTACCAATTTGATATCCTTATGTTTCCTTTTGTTTTCCAAAGTCTTGCCAAATATTGCGTTGTTCATTAATTTGAAAAAATCTTTTTGAAAACTTGATGTAGCGGCGGCTCTTCTTCTTGTGTTGTTGTCGATGTAAGGTTTTAACCAACAAGATTGAGAAAATTGTAGTACTCGATTAATTTTTGTAATTCTCAGTCCTAAGTCTAAAGCCTGTTGTATCATCCAGTAGTGTCCAACATATCGAGACTTGTCGGTTAAAGTCATCAATAATTTTGGCCATCTTCCAGTAGGGGAAATTTCAGTCTTCGGAAGAAGTGGTAAATCATAATGTTGATCATGAAGATGTTCAGGATATTCAAAATCCACATCAAAAATGTAACCAGTTTCACCATGCTTCGGTATATCCATTATGTTTCCAATCGATTCTGGATCTATCCATTTAAAATTATCATATGGAAGGGGATTTGACATTGCCCATCCGTATAAGTTATTTGCATCAAAATAACCCAGGAATGTTGTTGGTTTTGATGCATCATAATCGGGCAGATACTTGTTGTTCGCCTTAAAATGTCGTGTAACGCTTTGCGTCAATCCCCCTCGAACTCCTGACTCTAACATTAAAACCATATCTATATCAGTAAGAAGTTGTATTTTACAATTTGTTTCTTTCAACATGGCTTGCCATGCTAATCCAGGTGAAGTGTACGAATGAAGAGGGTCCAATCCATAAGCTGCAAAACACGTATTTCTAAATTCTTCCATTATATCACATAATAAAGTTACATCTAATTTAACATAAAAATCTGAATATTCTCCTAATGTTCTAAATCCTAATTCGTTCCATACTTTACATGCATGATCATAGTCCTCTTGAGATATGTCCATGTCGTAAAGTTTACTTTTAAATTCTTCTTTAGCCGGAAGTGATGTTTCATTAAATTTTTCTAAACTGTCTATGTAATCATATGGAAACACACCTTTCCGAAGTACCAAATCCAGTTTGTCGTTATTTACAATCTTCTTTGTTTCGATGAAATCTTGTTTCCTTAAATTTTCTGAAAGTTTGGACAAACTCGACGGCATAAATCTGTAGGAGTCTAAGAATCTTAATTTCATGTTTCCAACTTCTTTGGAAAAACTGATGAACTTCTCTGAAGTTTCAGCTAATACATCAATTTTACCATCGTCTCTTCCTAATTCGGGTATTATGAAATGAGCATCGTACCCACTGAGGTTATGCAGAACCACAGGAATAAATAGTGGTAAACGATAGCTCAAGTTGCATTTATTACAAGCAGCACCCCTGTAATAACCAGTGAGGTGATCGTGATCTTTAACTTTATAATTCTCAATAGTAAAATCATTTTTGCACAAGAAACATCGAGTTGCATTTTCATGTTGAATTTCTTCTTCTTCCTCCATCATTTTCATTGGTACAATATTTGTATATAATCTTTGTACATTTCCAGCTATTGAATATAAGTGATCAAGAAATATTTTTTCTACATTTTCACCACGATATACTAGAGGTTCTGAAGTTAATCCATATCTGTTTAAATGTTCTTCTGATAATGTCGATTTCACCATTAAACAAAAACTGTTTGGTTTGTGCATTTGATACTTGACACTTTTTCTAGCTTCACAATTTTCATCTTCAACAGGAACAAGTGTTGATTCAAAGTCCGCATACACAACGAAAGGGATACGGTGTTGATAATGAACCTTTTCAAATTTAACGAATGCTCTGTTTTCCGCAGGTAAATTAATCTTTGCTTCATAATTATTGTTACATAGTCTTTTGTGCTCTTGTAACCATTCTCTTCCTTCTCTTCCTTCTCGTTGAAAATTAAAACATCTCTTGCAAATTATCTTTTTGTTTCGATTTTTTGAAAGTTGCTTGTTAACAAGACGATCAAATTGCTTTATGTACACATAGTGAGACACATCTCCTCGCGTTAGTAGTAGTAAATCCGTATGATCTGGTAGCTCTTCTTTTGCAATACGTAAAGGATACACTTTGTTTGAACTATCTAATGCAAAAACATTGATAGACGTACCGGGATTTTTCTTCTCAAATTTTGATATATCTTTCAGTGATACAGGATAAGTGATTCCTTGAAAATTGTATCTAAATCTTTGATTTTCATATTCTTGGTCAGGTCTATTCGCATTATGTGGTACAAATTTAGTTGTCATTGCATAACGAAAACATTCATTGTCTTCATTTTTAACATTAATACAAGATTTTGTATCTTCAATTCTTTTTGGCAGAGGAATGTAACTTGATCCCATTAGTCCATATCCATGTTTGTGAACTCTTATATCTAATACTTCAATACTTGTAAGACTCCATCCGGATCCTCTTCCTTCGTGTTCCTGAATTTTTGTTAATATTTCTTCTATACAGTTCTCTACTATTGAATCAATGTTTGAACTTCCCATAATGGTTCGGTTTTTTGTTATGAATCCTCTTGGTGATAATTCTTCTTGTACATTTATAAACATAGCTTCTAGTAGTAAACCAAATTTAAGAAAGTTCAATCTTTTTAATTCTTCTTTTAAAGTTTTACTTACAATTGGTTTTGCTTCTCTAATAAATTCTTCTAGCTTCAAGTTTTCATTTTGAATCTTATGATGCATTACTAATTTACCAGGTAATGCAAATACTTGTAGATTTGGTAAAGTAGTTGAAGATGTTGCTGTTATTTCATATTGTTCTTCTTGTTCTTCTTGTTCTTCTTGTTCTTCTTGTTGTTCTTGTTCTTCTTGTTGTTCTTGTTGTTCTTGTTTTTCTTCTGGGTTGTTGTGAATTAGTTCTTTATGACAGTCTAATAGAATTTCATCGTGAAACGATTCCGAACATTTATCGCAACGATACATGTTGAGATGTTTACTCTTCGAAATTTTGCCAAGAAATGAAATGGGCTCTCGCGTTCCTCCTTTTATAACGGTCCCCCACCACTATTTCATCTTCTTCACTATACAAGGAAATCAAACTTTTTAAATAAAAATATTAACCTTCTACAAACTAATTGTTCATTCGTGTTCTTTATTCCCATTGGAGTTTTAGTATATACTTCTTTATATTCAAGCTTTAACTAACTTTCCCCCACCCAACTAATTTTAGTTACTTTTAAAACCAAACACCTGCCCTCCAAACATCTATTAGGACAGATGTTATGGGACAGATGTTGAAAGAACAAATGTTAGGGTGGAAATGGCTAGAGCACAGGCACTTGGTTGAACTAAATTTGCACATAAATTAACTAGAGTTGAACTAAAAATTCGCATAAATTAAAAGTTAGTTCAAAACTAAAATTCGACAGTGTTAAGAAACTCTAACATTTGAACAAGAATAAACATTAGTTCAAAACTGAAATTCAACAGTGTTAACCAAATTCTAACAGTCGAACAAATAGGTCAAGGTAATCCAATTTTAACGCGAGAACGAGGAATAGAGCACTAAGTGGCATGTTAGTCCATTACCACAAAGTGATCTATTCCTCGCTCTCTATTCTACATCAGTAGATGATTTTTGAGAGTTCTGCGCCTTCCTAAGGAAGCGGGCTCTGATTGGTCGAGAGCTGGCATAAGCCCCGCCCCTCTTCTCTGATTGGTCGACAGCTGGTATAGACACCGCCCCCCTCTTCTCTGATTGGTTGACAGCTGACTTAGGCCACGCCCATTTGTTAAAATGGCGGTTGTTGTCTTCCGAAGGAAGAGTAGGTGGACGAGTCCATTGTAAGGGGAAGGAACATGATGTTTATATGCTACCTGTGGCTATACTATATAAAATGTATCGATGGATATAATGAAAATGTACATAATCAACGGTTACACTATATAAAATTAAAATGCTGCTATACTATATAATATACATCAATGACTATAATGTTAAATATACCTAATCAAGTTATACTATATGAAATGTGCTCAAGGCTATACTATACATTATGCATTGATGACTTTTACGTTAAATATACACGATCAATGCTTAAGAACGAAATCAATGCTTATACTATATGAAATGCATTCACAGATATACTATACAAATATATTAATGAATATAATGTTAAATAAACATGATCAACGGTTATACTATATGCAATTTATCAGCGGCTATTTTTTTGCATCAATGACTACAATGTTAAATATACATGATCCACTGTCATACGATATGAAATGAAGAAGACAATGAATATAATGATATATATACATGATGAACTGTTATACTATATGAAATGTACCTGTGGCTACTTCTCTGCATCAATGACTATAATGTAAATGCACATCCTCAACAGTTACACTATATAAAATGAAAATGCTGCTATACTATATAATATACAGCAATGACTATAATGTTAAATATTCCTAATCAAGTTATACTATATGAAATGTGCCCAAGGCTATACTATATATTATGCATTGATGAATTTACGATAAATATACACGATCAGTACTTATATCAAGGAATATAACTTTAAATAAACATGATCAACGGTTATACTACATGTAATTAATCAGCGACTATTCTCTGCACCAATGACTATAATGTTAAATATAGATAATTCACAGTCATACTATATGCAATGTAGAGCCAATGAATATAATGATAAATAAACGTGATCAACGGTTATACTATATGAAATGAATTTGCCGCTATACTATACAAATATATCAAGGAATAAAATGTTAAATATTCTTTATCCACGGTTACACTATATAAAATTAAACTGCCGCTATACTATATAATATGCATCAATGACCTACAATGTAAAATATTCTTTATCCAGTTATACTATAAATGAAATGTAACTGAGGCAATACTATATGAAATGTATCAATGATTATAATGTGAAATATACATAATCAACTATTACAATATATATAAATCGAAACTGTGGCTATGCTATATAATATACATCAATAAATTTAATGTTGAATATTCTTGATCAAGTTATACGGCATGAAATGTACCCGTGGTTATACAATGTAAAATGAATCAATGACTACAATGTAAAACGCGATCAATGGTTATACCATATGAAATGCATTCACCGCTATACTTTACAAAATATATCAATGTATATAATGTTAAATATACATGATTAACGGTTATACTAAATGAAAGATTTCACAGCTTTACTATATTACTGTACTGTTTTAAACTGAAATGTACAAACAACTATTAACCATAAACAAATCACAGTCTCACAGAGATTCTTGGAATAGCAATATCTGTTCTAAAATATAAATTAATAATGTTAAACATATGTCATGAGCCTGTCTTGTGAAGTGTTTTTACTGAGCATAATACAGCATGGAATGTTTCTTCCCATGACCAGAGCTCTTTCGAGGTGGTAATTCCCATGGCGTTAGCTTTTATCATGGATTTAGACCATGACGTGGTTCCCCTAAAGATCGGGCCTAGCCACACCTTTTTTTAAAGTGGTTTTTAGGCAAAATATTCTACTATAGCTGTATATCTCAATAAACATATACTTTCCTTATATTTATATTATCTAGATATTATACCATAGTGCAACATTGAGGATATATTTACAGTTATGTAATCAGATATCTTGAGAAACCTGTCTGATCTACTTTCATATCTATTACTTAGAGTGATTTTGAAGTGTTCTCCAGGGAAGGTGTAGTTTCATTTTCTTCATTCTTCTTTTATCCCACTTCTTGAATCTTCTTTTTTCGTCGGCTTGTCTCTTTCCAAGGCTTTGGTCTTGCTCTTCACATCTATTAGTTCTTCTGGAGTTATTTTGAAGTGTCCTTAGAATAGAGTGGTGGCTCATTGGGAAAAAGCAGGATTGACTTCCGTTTCCATGAATTCTTCTTCTGAAATCTTGTAGTGTCCCCAGGGAAGGGTTGTGATTCCATCTTGTAGTATATAGCGTTTGTCATCATGGGCAGACAAAGCGATCTTGTTATGTTTTACACTGTATAAGTCATGTTTATAGCTCTTGATCATATTAATTGAACAGTATTGATCAATTTTTGTGTGCAAACAGTCCTTATAGTCTTGGAAGGTGATACAATTTTCGACAACTGTTTTCTTAACACCTTTTGATTTTTTTATAACATGATTATTCTCAGATCTGCTTGCGTACATTTTTGATCTTAAACCTATGTGTTCATACATGATTCTTCCATTGAGTTCATCCTTAAATTTCCCAATAACCTTCTTGTTTGTGGTGCTAAAGCAGGGGTGGGTAGAGGGGTAGTCGCTCGTGTCAAAGTAGGCAATCATCTCCTTCATGTTTTCGTAGAAATCCTCTGTCTGTAGATGGTAGGTTAGACTATCTGTGTCGGTATATTGTAATTGAGCTTTATCCTGATACCGGTCTTTTATCACGTTATAGTGAAAGTCATACATTAGTGTCTTAGACACATCCAAAATACTCATTCCTACGTATGTTGCTTTATTGAAGAATAATTTAGTCTTCCTCATGTGTACTGCAGCCAAATTTTCAGTAAAAATAGTTCTTCTTTTAAAGTTGGGTTGTGCCAGCCACTTGTCGACCTGTTTCTCATGAGTTGCCAATCTGATGTCAACACGATTTCGAATATTTTCCATAGTCTTTCCAAAGACAGCATTATTCATTAGTTTGAAAAAATCCTTTTCAAAATTGCTTGTGGCTTTCATTCTCATATTAGTATTTAAATCTACATAGGGTTTAAGCCAATCTTTTTGCTTAAAACTGATGGCTCTGTGGATTTTCTTCAATTTCAATCCTAGAGACAGGTACTGTTTAAGATTTCTATGATGTATGACATATTTTTCCTTATCATACAGCGTTGCAAGTAACTTTTCTTCTTTCGATCCTGGAGGAACTCTGTGTTCAGGAGCTAGGGGGAGATCAGAGTGCAGATCGTGCAATTCTTCTGGATACTCCAAGTCAACCTCTAATATATATCCTATTTCGGAATCATCAGGAATTACTGTGACATCAATAAGGTGTGCGTCTTCTACCCATTTAAACTCTGAATATGGCATGCACTGGGACATCGCCCATGCATATAGGTTGTTGGCGTCAAGATATGTTAGGTAAGATGAGGATATAGCTTTGTTGTAATCTTCCATGTATTTATTATTGGCGGCTGCATAGCGATTCGAAACTTGCGATAAACCTCCTCGTATGCCATTTCCAATCATCAAAATCATGTCATAGTCTGTTAGTAGTTCCAGTTCAATCTCGGTTGTCTTGAGCATTGCACTCCATGCAAGTCCAGGTGCTGTATAGTACCAAGCAGGATCTAGGCTATAAATTTGCATACACAGGTCTCGAAAATTTTCCATTACATCAGCCAATTGCAGTACATCTGACTTATTATACAAAATTGTATACTCCTTCATATTTTGTATTTCAAAAGCGTTCCAAATCTTACAGGCATGATGATAATCTTCTTCCTCAACATCAGACATGGTTAATTTGTTGTAAAAGTCCGCCCTTGGTGGTAGAGATGTTTGTTCATATTTCTCCAAAGAGTCCATAGCATCATACGGGTACACGCCTTTTCTCAAAAGGAGTTGAAGCTGTTCACCAGAATAGTACTTTGATGTATGCTTGAATTGAGAAGGCGACAAGTTTTTAACTAGTAAGTCCAAGCTGCTAGACATGAATTTCATTGAGTCTGCAAATCTTAGATCAATACCTCCAGGTACATGAACAGTATACGATATATATCTTTCTTCGCTGTTTGGGATTACATCAATAGACACGTTATGGGACCCAAACATTTTTATGAATAAATGAGTATCGTAACCAGAGAGATTATGGATAAATATTGGGAGAAATGAAGGTTTTTTGAAGTTTAAGTTGCAGCTGTTGTGTGCGGCTCCTCTGAATTTTCCCGTTATGTGGTCATGGTCCATAAGTAAAGGGTCTTCTTCTGTGAATTCCTTTCCACAAATATGACATTTTCTTGCTTCTATAATTTTTGTAATATCTTCTTTTGAAAGTATCATGGGTTGGGCGGCATCTTTGGAATACAGGCTTTTGATTTTCTTAGACTCTTCAAGAATCATTTCTACAAAAACTTGAGCAGCGTCTTCACCAAAGTATGTTACTGGACTGGCATAATCATTTTCTGCTTGTACGATATAATATGAAAACCCGATAGCTTCATGTTTTTGATAACTTTTTGTGTTTGATCTCATGTTTTCCTCTTCAGTATTGACTTGCTCTATGGGAGTTAGCATACATTCAAAGTCTGCATAACATGCAAATGGCACTCTCATACTTCTATTATGATCCTTAAACTTAATTGTGTCTTCCTTCTTAGGCATCACAATCTTGACTGGGTCGTGCTGCTTGCAATACGCTCTATGCGAAACCAATAAATCTTCTTTTCTAAAATGTAAAAGGCATCTTTTACACAACCAAATTCTTCCATTGTGCTGTGTTATCTGTGATCGCACTAGTCTACTCAGATCTGTTATTAGACAATAATGTGAATTGTTTTCATTCCTTAGGTAAAGTAAATCTACATGTCGATCTTTCTCTTCTTCGGTTACCAGAAGCGGGTACACTACATTATTGTCATCAAAGCTGTATACATTAATAGATATTCCAGTTCGCTTTTCAAATATCTTTGTGCTGTTTAAAGCCACTGGAAATCCTATTCCATGCAGAGCATCATCAAATTTGTGTTTATATTGGATGTAATGATGTACTCTTTGAGGGTGGTTATCCCTCCGTACAGGATGAACTGCTGCGAGAACTGACCAGAGAAAACATTTATCATCGTTGTTTTCAATATTAATAACTGCTTTCTTCTGTTTAAGAGTTTTCGGTAAGTCAGTGTATGATGAGCCTCTTAGGGGAACATAACGATTGATCCGCAGTTCGAGATTATTAATTTTTCTAAGAGTCCAGCCCGAGCCTTTATTTTGAAACTCATCCATCTCTCGTAGAATCTTTTCCTGCACACTATCCAGCTGTTCTTTGATATCGTTGGTTGGAAATAGGGTTATATTTTCCGTTTTAAAATTCATTTCTTGTGTAACTTCTTCATCGTTACTTAGTTTTTTGTACTGAGTTAAGAGAACAACATTGATTTTAATATTGTGATCTTGTAAGTTTTCTCTTACCTTATCACTAAGTAGTTGTTTTGACAACTGAAAAAACTTCAATGGATCTTTTATGCCTGGGTTGTTCTCAATAATGTAAGTTTTCATTCTATTTTTAAACGCTTTTTCTAACTCAGTAATTTGTAATTCGTCCTTAATGTCTTCAATGTTTGATGTAGAAGAAGACATCGAGAGTAGTTCTGATCTCACGATATTTTTAGAAGAACTGGCGATAGGCTTGATGTTGTAATCAGGTTTTACACTTTCTAGACATTTCTTCTTTGGAGGTGGCGTGGAATCACTTCTCTGCTTCACTCTGCAGTGATTAAGATGTCGGCTTATATTTGTCAAAGTAATCAATTTTCCGCAGTTATCACAAGGTCTCTGGGGCTGAATAGTGTTCGGTTTTTCTTTAGAACATATTTTCAAGTGGCGCGAAAGGTTTGTTGATGATATGGTCTTCTTACATCTGTCGCAGATCTTTCTCTTCATTTTAGACAAACTTCAATGCCCTGAAACACGTATATAACTCGTTACAACCTGTCGGAATTAATCCACTTTGTAATTTTAGGTTATCCAAAATTAACACTTCCGTATAGCGTAGATGATCCTCACACTACAATGGTCGAGAACTGAATGATGGAGTCTCCAATGATTCCTTGTTTTATACTTCCTTTTTCTCTGGATTAATTTTTTTTTTTTAATTTTAACTAAAATAATGCAAATTATAGCTTTCGATTACTGCAACGTAACTGTCCGTATAGCGCAGATGATCTTCACACCACAGTGGCTGAAGACTGAATGATGGAGTCTCCGATGACTCCTCCTTTTATACTTCCTTTTTCTCTGGATTAAAATTTTTCAATTTTAACCACAATAATGCAAATTATAACTTTTGATTACTGCAATGTAACTGTCCGTATAGCGCAGATGATCTTCACACCACAGTGGTTGAAGACTGAATGATGGAGTCTCCGATGACTCCTCCTTTTATACCTTCTTGCTCTCTAGATTTTCAAGATTTTTCAGTTTTAACCTAAATATTACAATTAAAGCTTTTTTTTATTTACTCAATGTAACTATCCGTATAGTGCAGGTGATCTTCACACCGCAATGGTCGAGAACTGAATGATGGAGTCTCCGATGACTCCTTCTTTTATACCTTCTTTTTCCCCGGATTAAATTTCTTTTCAATTTTAACCAAAATAATGCAAATTACGTCGTTTTTAATTACTGCAATGTAACCGTCCGTATAGCGTATATGATCTTCACACCGCAATGGTCGAAAACCGAATGATGGAACCTCCAAATACTCCTCATTTTATACCTTTTCTCGATTTACAACCTTTTAGTGACTTTCTCTATAGGGAATATGCTATTACGGTAGTAGCCGTGGTAAGACCTAAGCCCGGGAACAAGTTACTTTTTAATTTATATGTCCCCAGAAGCCAAACTTTAAAGCGATAACTTTTAAAGAAGATCTCCAATATTGTTGAAATTTTGTATGAAATTGTAAGACCAGGTCTATTTTCTTTTGTTCGCGAACCAGCATGATCGGGTCATGGAAACGGGGTTTAATAGCAAATCAAATGGGTTAAAAATGAGTTTTCCTGCATTTTTGGACTTTAATTTCAAATTCAGCAATTTTAACTTAAATAATATTTAAAAGAAAAAACAAACAATTTAGTTTTTTAATTTTAACATTGTTCAACTGATTACGGAAAAAAACCAAAATCAGGTTTCCAATGTTAATCTAATGGGAAATAAATAAAACCGTTTATCTCACTTATTTATTGACATACCTTGGTAAAATTTGGTATCTAGTGACATATATAGGAACGACTACGGACATTATAATTCCTTCGCAAACCAAACATCGCATAAAAAAAATGGCTGTATTTCACTCTTTAATCCATATAGACTAATAAATATACCATTAGACAGCCTCAACTTTAAAAAAGAAAATGAAATAATACAATATTTAGTAATAAAAAATGGATATAAAAATAAAACCATAGAGAGTATGATAAGCCGAAAAATAAGAAAACAAATGATGATGATATGCGCCTATCATATAACTCTAAGATGGAAAAAATAGTAAGAAAAACTTTCAAAAATTCCAACATAAATTAGGTTACAGGAAAAAAATACTGCTTTCAACCTTATTTGTGCAAATTTTAAGATAATAAAAAACAATCTGAGAGATAAATATAGTAAATCTGGCATATACAAATTTATTGCACTGAGTGTAAGCAATACTATTGACCATACAGGACGAAACTTAGAGTACGGTAGAGTAGAGTAATGCAATACTTGTATTTTGTAACACACAATCATCACATATTGTATACTTGTGTAAATATGTCTGTTGCCGACGGAAATAGGATCAAATAAAATAAAATGAGGGTTAAAGAACATTTACAAGCCCTTAGATAAAAAAAAAAAAAACAACACCAGAATGCGATCAAAATTTGTGGAGCATCTATTAAATACAGACATAAAATTTGGCAATCTTGGAATACAAAAAGAAATGTAGAAAAGCTTAATGTGAAAGAAGAAATGTATATACTACTCTTAAATTGCGAGAAAGATCCAGAAAATATTTCAAACGCAATGCAAATTCGACAAGAACATCCTCTCTTTGGAATAATCAATGAATTAAAAAAAAACAACTTAAAATAATGTTATATATATATGTACGGTCTAAAATGTTGTATGTTATTCCATATAATTCATTATTCTATATGCTTTATATATTTATTTCATTTATCATATTTATTATAACATATTAATGTTTTAAATTAATATACAAGAAAATAAGGTGAGATTAGATGACTCTGAATATGGCATTTAGGTTGAAAATATTTAGTCTAAATAAAAATGTTGTAAAAAAGGGATACTTGTTTTAAATGTTTATTTTCTGAAATTTGATATGTATATTCACTAATTAAGGTCTGACTGATATTTGCTTACATACCGCAAACCTACATAATCAACCCCCCTCCCCCCATAGGTTTATATGGGAAAAATTTTAAAGTGCTGAATATTGATACCGTTTTAAATTTATTTATCCTATTACATTTTCGCCAACATTTTATCAATATTTAACACAAACTTTTTAACAATATCCCATGGCAGCAAACCTACATACTCATTTCTATGGTGTTTATGGGAAATACAAACTCTAAAATTTTCTTTGGAAATTCGCTGAGTGCGCAGGTCTGCTGCGACATGTGTATTTTAACTTATAACCGAATTCATACAAATTACAGCTATTATGTTTTTTCTTAATTATTGCAATGTAATCTTACGTATAGTGCAATTGATTTTCTCACCACATTCGTTGAAGACTGAATGAAGGCTCATCAAATGGTTCCTCCTTTGATCATTAAACTTGACATTTATAAAACGTAAAACAAACATTAAGAGGGCGTTTGAGTGCCGACATGTTGGAATTTTCCTCAATAAGAGCAACGTTAAGATTGTCTCTGCCATTTGTCTTATATATATTTAATTCTTTGTTCGATTAGTTCAGAATAAATTTTGTTTGGATATTAATTAATCTTACCGTGTTTTTTTAATCGATTCTTTGTAAATATTTTATAAAATTCTGTAAAATTGGTTAAAGTAATAAAAACCTACTTTTATTTCCAATAAGTAAAACTATAGGCCTACTTGTTATTAAAACGCTCGCTTGCAAACCCACCCGTCTTGATAAACTCTTTATTTAGAGCTATAAACCATAATTTCTTATAACAAATTAAGAAGTCAATTGGAGTAAATTGGAAAATATCAATTAAAAGGATGGACCCTACAAGCCCTTAAGGTTTTTATTTTCCCATTTGATTAACATTGGTAAAGAAATTGATTGGTTTTCAAGTAAAACAGCTGTAAGTAAACACCAGATTTCAGCGAAAGTACTATCCACCTGTTCACACGAAAGACGTTATGTTAAAGCGCGGAGTGTACCTGGTCAACGAACTGCATTAATTACGCACGTGACAAATATTTTGATTAAAATTTGAGCGTTTCACAAATTATAGAATTAACTGAGTGGTCCCAAATTAAAGGTATTGGCAAAGGGACTGGAGACAAAATAACGATATGTAAAAAAAGCTATGAGGCATACTTACGATGAATAACGTAAAACGTCCTCCAGAAGAAAAGCATGTAGATAGATCACAATTAACATCAAAGTAACATGACAATGTCTGTTTGATTTAATTTTAAAACGATAGCTAGATAACGTCAATGAGTGAATGCGATCTTTTAATTAATTTTAGCCTTCTATATTAAATTTTGTGGGGTTGCTATTGACAATAAAACTTGCTAGAAGCGCCACTGTTTGTTCAATTATTGATTCATAATACTTACGATTGGTTAATCAAGAAAATAGAGTAGTAATCCATAGTGTAAATGGTGCTGAACTGTATTGAAAGAAGTTTAATTGTGACATAAGTGTTGGCGGTGTTGGTTGCCGGACACGTTATCTATCTTATTGCCATTATAACGGGTATATTAATAAATTATTCTTACTCAAATTGTGATACTATTTACACATATTAAAACTTATGTTTTCACTTAGAAATTTGGAGGTAAGAGGTTGAGACTAATTAATAATTTCTTATAATGGTAAATTGAAATTAAAATTATTACATGGAATTATTGGGTAAAACAAGGGCATTCAGCTAGAGTCAAATTCTTACTATCAATGTATCAAAGTGAATAATATGTAAAGGTAGCTGACTGGGGGCTTCTGTCCGTAAGCGACTATATGTAGGCTTTTAAGCTACGCGAAATACTAGGGTAATTTTGATAAAAATTACACAGTGTATGTATGCAGGCCTACAAAAAAAGTTGTTATTGAAAATGATTTGCTTTATTAGTTATTGAAAATAAATTGCTCCATTTCAAGCAACATGTACGCTAGTAATATATGTCAAGACTAAAAAT
Source organism: Neoaliturus tenellus (assembly GCA_030545055.2). Lineage (NCBI taxonomy): Eukaryota > Metazoa > Arthropoda > Insecta > Hemiptera > Cicadellidae > Neoaliturus > Neoaliturus tenellus. Next base: position 2,063,349 of record CM061536.1, read on the forward strand.
ACACTTTATTTGTTGTATGGATGAAGACGTTGTGGTTATACAATTCGAGGAATATGGATAAAATATGAAAAACAGTATTTACATTAGAAAGACTCAATCAACCATTTGAGTAATACAGTAAGAACTAACTCTATTAATATTTTACTAAACAATAACAATATTTCTAAAAAATATTAACTATTGTAAGCCATATTTTTAATGTGTTTGTAAGGTGCACAAGCCTAAAAATTAAGATACGTAATAATTTATTCTTCATACGACATTTACATCTCATTGACGTCTAATTTAGTGAATAATAATAAATTGTAGTGTTTACTATGGATGAATGTTGATAAAATCTTATTAACATCTTGTACTCTTGGCATAACATTAACTAGAGTTCCCTGATTCATCATATGTGTTAGAAAAATTTAACACATATTTATTTACATGAAAACTAAACTGTTTCTATGTTAGCAGACAATTCGCTTATTTTCGGCAGTAAAATATTATTCATACAAATACAAACTTTGCAGTTTTCTATTACATTTAAATATTGTTGCAAAGACTGAGAGAGCGATTGTTGCATCTAAACTTTAAAATACGTCTAGAGTTCATGTATCGTTAGTTTAACAATGATCGTATACGAAATGATTCCGTGAACTAAAACATTGCATGACACCTGGCGAAGGGCCTTGGGGAAGGGAAGGGTCTTCCCCAAGGGGAGCGGAAGGAATATGCCTTGGGCAGATGCCCTTCGCCAGGTGTCACGCAATGTTTTAGTTCACGGAATCATTTCGTATACGATCATTGTTAAACTAACGATACATGAACTCTAGACGTATTTTAAAGTTTAGATGCAACAATCGCTCTCTCAGTCTTTGCAACAATATTTAAATGTAATAGAAAACTGCAAAGTTTGTATTTGTATGAATAATATTTTACTGCCGAAAATAAGCGAATTGTCTGCTAACATAGAAACAGTTTAGTTTTCATGTAAATAAATATGTGTTAAATTTTTCTAACACATATGATGAATCAGGGAACTCTAGTTAATGTTATGCCAAGAGTACAAGATGTTAATAAGATTTTATCAACATTCATCCATAGTAAACACTACAATTTATTATTATTCACTAAATTAGACGTCAATGAGATGTAAATGTCGTATGAAGAATAAATTATTACGTATCTTAATTTTTAGGCTTGTGCACCTTACAAACACATTAAAAATATGGCTTACAATAGTTAATATTTTTTAGAAATATTGTTATTGTTTAGTAAAATATTAATAGAGTTAGTTCTTACTGTATTACTCAAATGGTTGATTGAGTCTTTCTAATGTAAATACTGTTTTTCATATTTTATCCATATTCCTCGAATTGTATAACCACAACGTCTTCATCCATACAACAAATAAAGTGTATTTTTAGTCTTGACATATATTACTAGCGTACATGTTGCTTGAAATGGAGCAATTTATTTTCAATAACTAATAAAGCAAATCATTTTCAATAACAACTTTTTTTGTAGGCCTGCATACATACACTGTGTAATTTTTATCAAAATTACCCTAGTATTTCGCGTAGCTTAAAAGCCTACATATAGTCGCTTACGGACAGAAGCCCCCAGTCAGCTACCTTTACATATTATTCACTTTGATACATTGATAGTAAGAATTTGACTCTAGCTGAATGCCCTTGTTTTACCCAATAATTCCATGTAATAATTTTAATTTCAATTTACCATTATAAGAAATTATTAATTAGTCTCAACCTCTTACCTCCAAATTTCTAAGTGAAAACATAAGTTTTAATATGTGTAAATAGTATCACAATTTGAGTAAGAATAATTTATTAATATACCCGTTATAATGGCAATAAGATAGATAACGTGTCCGGCAACCAACACCGCCAACACTTATGTCACAATTAAACTTCTTTCAATACAGTTCAGCACCATTTACACTATGGATTACTACTCTATTTTCTTGATTAACCAATCGTAAGTATTATGAATCAATAATTGAACAAACAGTGGCGCTTCTAGCAAGTTTTATTGTCAATAGCAACCCCACAAAATTTAATATAGAAGGCTAAAATTAATTAAAAGATCGCATTCACTCATTGACGTTATCTAGCTATCGTTTTAAAATTAAATCAAACAGACATTGTCATGTTACTTTGATGTTAATTGTGATCTATCTACATGCTTTTCTTCTGGAGGACGTTTTACGTTATTCATCGTAAGTATGCCTCATAGCTTTTTTTACATATCGTTATTTTGTCTCCAGTCCCTTTGCCAATACCTTTAATTTGGGACCACTCAGTTAATTCTATAATTTGTGAAACGCTCAAATTTTAATCAAAATATTTGTCACGTGCGTAATTAATGCAGTTCGTTGACCAGGTACACTCCGCGCTTTAACATAACGTCTTTCGTGTGAACAGGTGGATAGTACTTTCGCTGAAATCTGGTGTTTACTTACAGCTGTTTTACTTGAAAACCAATCAATTTCTTTACCAATGTTAATCAAATGGGAAAATAAAAACCTTAAGGGCTTGTAGGGCCCATCCTTTTAATTGATATTTTCCAATTTACTCCAATTGACTTCTTAATTTGTTATAAGAAATTATGGTTTATAGCTCTAAATAAAGAGTTTATCAAGACGGGTGGGTTTGCAAGCGAGCGTTTTAATAACAAGTAGGCCTATAGTTTTACTTATTGGAAATAAAAGTAGGTTTTTATTACTTTAACCAATTTTACAGAATTTTATAAAATATTTACAAAGAATCGATTAAAAAAACACGGTAAGATTAATTAATATCCAAACAAAATTTATTCTGAACTAATCGAACAAAGAATTAAATATATATAAGACAAATGGCAGAGACAATCTTAACGTTGCTCTTATTGAGGAAAATTCCAACATGTCGGCACTCAAACGCCCTCTTAATGTTTGTTTTACGTTTTATAAATGTCAAGTTTAATGATCAAAGGAGGAACCATTTGATGAGCCTTCATTCAGTCTTCAACGAATGTGGTGAGAAAATCAATTGCACTATACGTAAGATTACATTGCAATAATTAAGAAAAAACATAATAGCTGTAATTTGTATGAATTCGGTTATAAGTTAAAATACACATGTCGCAGCAGACCTGCGCACTCAGCGAATTTCCAAAGAAAATTTTAGAGTTTGTATTTCCCATAAACACCATAGAAATGAGTATGTAGGTTTGCTGCCATGGGATATTGTTAAAAAGTTTGTGTTAAATATTGATAAAATGTTGGCGAAAATGTAATAGGATAAATAAATTTAAAACGGTATCAATATTCAGCACTTTAAAATTTTTCCCATATAAACCTATGGGGGGAGGGGGGTTGATTATGTAGGTTTGCGGTATGTAAGCAAATATCAGTCAGACCTTAATTAGTGAATATACATATCAAATTTCAGAAAATAAACATTTAAAACAAGTATCCCTTTTTTACAACATTTTTATTTAGACTAAATATTTTCAACCTAAATGCCATATTCAGAGTCATCTAATCTCACCTTATTTTCTTGTATATTAATTTAAAACATTAATATGTTATAATAAATATGATAAATGAAATAAATATATAAAGCATATAGAATAATGAATTATATGGAATAACATACAACATTTTAGACCGTACATATATATATAACATTATTTTAAGTTGTTTTTTTTAATTCATTGATTATTCCAAAGAGAGGATGTTCTTGTCGAATTTGCATTGCGTTTGAAATATTTTCTGGATCTTTCTCGCAATTTAAGAGTAGTATATACATTTCTTCTTTCACATTAAGCTTTTCTACATTTCTTTTTGTATTCCAAGATTGCCAAATTTTATGTCTGTATTTAATAGATGCTCCACAAATTTTGATCGCATTCTGGTGTTGTTTTTTTTTTTTTTATCTAAGGGCTTGTAAATGTTCTTTAACCCTCATTTTATTTTATTTGATCCTATTTCCGTCGGCAACAGACATATTTACACAAGTATACAATATGTGATGATTGTGTGTTACAAAATACAAGTATTGCATTACTCTACTCTACCGTACTCTAAGTTTCGTCCTGTATGGTCAATAGTATTGCTTACACTCAGTGCAATAAATTTGTATATGCCAGATTTACTATATTTATCTCTCAGATTGTTTTTTATTATCTTAAAATTTGCACAAATAAGGTTGAAAGCAGTATTTTTTTCCTGTAACCTAATTTATGTTGGAATTTTTGAAAGTTTTTCTTACTATTTTTTCCATCTTAGAGTTATATGATAGGCGCATATCATCATCATTTGTTTTCTTATTTTTCGGCTTATCATACTCTCTATGGTTTTATTTTTATATCCATTTTTTATTACTAAATATTGTATTATTTCATTTTCTTTTTTAAAGTTGAGGCTGTCTAATGGTATATTTATTAGTCTATATGGATTAAAGAGTGAAATACAGCCATTTTTTTTATGCGATGTTTGGTTTGCGAAGGAATTATAATGTCCGTAGTCGTTCCTATATATGTCACTAGATACCAAATTTTACCAAGGTATGTCAATAAATAAGTGAGATAAACGGTTTTATTTATTTCCCATTAGATTAACATTGGAAACCTGATTTTGGTTTTTTTCCGTAATCAGTTGAACAATGTTAAAATTAAAAAACTAAATTGTTTGTTTTTTAAGTTCTTTTAAATATTATTTAAGTTAAAATTGCTGAATTTGAAATTAAAGTCCAAAAATGCAGGAAAACTCATTTTTAACCCATTTGATTTGCTATTAAACCCCGTTTCCATGACCCGATCATGCTGGTTCGCGAACAAAAGAAAATAGACCTGGTCTTACAATTTCATACAAAATTTCAACAATATTGGAGATCTTCTTTAAAAGTTATCGCTTTAAAGTTTGGCTTCTGGGGACATATAAATTAAAAAGTAACTTGTTCCCGGGCTTAGGTCTTACCACGGCTACTACCGTAATAGCATATTCCCTATAGAGAAAGTCACTAAAAGGTTGTAAATCGAGAAAAGGTATAAAATGAGGAGTATTTGGAGGTTCCATCATTCGGTTTTCGACCATTGCGGTGTGAAGATCATATACGCTATACGGACGGTTACATTGCAGTAATTAAAAACGACGTAATTTGCATTATTTTGGTTAAAATTGAAAAGAAATTTAATCCGGGGAAAAAGAAGGTATAAAAGAAGGAGTCATCGGAGACTCCATCATTCAGTTCTCGACCATTGCGGTGTGAAGATCACCTGCACTATACGGATAGTTACATTGAGTAAATAAAAAAAAGCTTTAATTGTAATATTTAGGTTAAAACTGAAAAATCTTGAAAATCTAGAGAGCAAGAAGGTATAAAAGGAGGAGTCATCGGAGACTCCATCATTCAGTCTTCAACCACTGTGGTGTGAAGATCATCTGCGCTATACGGACAGTTACATTGCAGTAATCAAAAGTTATAATTTGCATTATTGTGGTTAAAATTGAAAAATTTTAATCCAGAGAAAAAGGAAGTATAAAAGGAGGAGTCATCGGAGACTCCATCATTCAGTCTTCAGCCACTGTGGTGTGAAGATCATCTGCGCTATACGGACAGTTACGTTGCAGTAATCGAAAGCTATAATTTGCATTATTTTAGTTAAAATTAAAAAAAAAAAATTAATCCAGAGAAAAAGGAAGTATAAAACAAGGAATCATTGGAGACTCCATCATTCAGTTCTCGACCATTGTAGTGTGAGGATCATCTACGCTATACGGAAGTGTTAATTTTGGATAACCTAAAATTACAAAGTGGATTAATTCCGACAGGTTGTAACGAGTTATATACGTGTTTCAGGGCATTGAAGTTTGTCTAAAATGAAGAGAAAGATCTGCGACAGATGTAAGAAGACCATATCATCAACAAACCTTTCGCGCCACTTGAAAATATGTTCTAAAGAAAAACCGAACACTATTCAGCCCCAGAGACCTTGTGATAACTGCGGAAAATTGATTACTTTGACAAATATAAGCCGACATCTTAATCACTGCAGAGTGAAGCAGAGAAGTGATTCCACGCCACCTCCAAAGAAGAAATGTCTAGAAAGTGTAAAACCTGATTACAACATCAAGCCTATCGCCAGTTCTTCTAAAAATATCGTGAGATCAGAACTACTCTCGATGTCTTCTTCTACATCAAACATTGAAGACATTAAGGACGAATTACAAATTACTGAGTTAGAAAAAGCGTTTAAAAATAGAATGAAAACTTACATTATTGAGAACAACCCAGGCATAAAAGATCCATTGAAGTTTTTTCAGTTGTCAAAACAACTACTTAGTGATAAGGTAAGAGAAAACTTACAAGATCACAATATTAAAATCAATGTTGTTCTCTTAACTCAGTACAAAAAACTAAGTAACGATGAAGAAGTTACACAAGAAATGAATTTTAAAACGGAAAATATAACCCTATTTCCAACCAACGATATCAAAGAACAGCTGGATAGTGTGCAGGAAAAGATTCTACGAGAGATGGATGAGTTTCAAAATAAAGGCTCGGGCTGGACTCTTAGAAAAATTAATAATCTCGAACTGCGGATCAATCGTTATGTTCCCCTAAGAGGCTCATCATACACTGACTTACCGAAAACTCTTAAACAGAAGAAAGCAGTTATTAATATTGAAAACAACGATGATAAATGTTTTCTCTGGTCAGTTCTCGCAGCAGTTCATCCTGTACGGAGGGATAACCACCCTCAAAGAGTACATCATTACATCCAATATAAACACAAATTTGATGATGCTCTGCATGGAATAGGATTTCCAGTGGCTTTAAACAGCACAAAGATATTTGAAAAGCGAACTGGAATATCTATTAATGTATACAGCTTTGATGACAATAATGTAGTGTACCCGCTTCTGGTAACCGAAGAAGAGAAAGATCGACATGTAGATTTACTTTACCTAAGGAATGAAAACAATTCACATTATTGTCTAATAACAGATCTGAGTAGACTAGTGCGATCACAGATAACACAGCACAATGGAAGAATTTGGTTGTGTAAAAGATGCCTTTTACATTTTAGAAAAGAAGATTTATTGGTTTCGCATAGAGCGTATTGCAAGCAGCACGACCCAGTCAAGATTGTGATGCCTAAGAAGGAAGACACAATTAAGTTTAAGGATCATAATAGAAGTATGAGAGTGCCATTTGCATGTTATGCAGACTTTGAATGTATGCTAACTCCCATAGAGCAAGTCAATACTGAAGAGGAAAACATGAGATCAAACACAAAAAGTTATCAAAAACATGAAGCTATCGGGTTTTCATATTATATCGTACAAGCAGAAAATGATTATGCCAGTCCAGTAACATACTTTGGTGAAGACGCTGCTCAAGTTTTTGTAGAAATGATTCTTGAAGAGTCTAAGAAAATCAAAAGCCTGTATTCCAAAGATGCCGCCCAACCCATGATACTTTCAAAAGAAGATATTACAAAAATTATAGAAGCAAGAAAATGTCATATTTGTGGAAAGGAATTCACAGAAGAAGACCCTTTACTTATGGACCATGACCACATAACGGGAAAATTCAGAGGAGCCGCACACAACAGCTGCAACTTAAACTTCAAAAAACCTTCATTTCTCCCAATATTTATCCATAATCTCTCTGGTTACGATACTCATTTATTCATAAAAATGTTTGGGTCCCATAACGTGTCTATTGATGTAATCCCAAACAGCGAAGAAAGATATATATCGTATACTGTTCATGTACCTGGAGGTATTGATCTAAGATTTGCAGACTCAATGAAATTCATGTCTAGCAGCTTGGACTTACTAGTTAAAAACTTGTCGCCTTCTCAATTCAAGCATACATCAAAGTACTATTCTGGTGAACAGCTTCAACTCCTTTTGAGAAAAGGCGTGTACCCGTATGATGCTATGGACTCTTTGGAGAAATATGAACAAACATCTCTACCACCAAGGGCGGACTTTTACAACAAATTAACCATGTCTGATGTTGAGGAAGAAGATTATCATCATGCCTGTAAGATTTGGAACGCTTTTGAAATACAAAATATGAAGGAGTATACAATTTTGTATAATAAGTCAGATGTACTGCAATTGGCTGATGTAATGGAAAATTTTCGAGACCTGTGTATGCAAATTTATAGCCTAGATCCTGCTTGGTACTATACAGCACCTGGACTTGCATGGAGTGCAATGCTCAAGACAACCGAGATTGAACTGGAACTACTAACAGACTATGACATGATTTTGATGATTGGAAATGGCATACGAGGAGGTTTATCGCAAGTTTCGAATCGCTATGCAGCCGCCAATAATAAATACATGGAAGATTACAACAAAGCTATATCCTCATCTTACCTAACATATCTTGACGCCAACAACCTATATGCATGGGCGATGTCCCAGTGCATGCCATATGCAGAGTTTAAATGGGTAGAAGACGCACACCTTATTGATGTCACAGTAATTCCTGATGATTCCGAAATAGGATATATATTAGAGGTTGACTTGGAGTATCCAGAAGAATTGCACGATCTGCACTCTGATCTCCCCCTAGCTCCTGAACACAGAGTTCCTCCAGGATCGAAAGAAGAAAAGTTACTTGCAACGCTGTATGATAAGGAAAAATATGTCATACATCATAGAAATCTTAAACAGTACCTGTCTCTAGGATTGAAATTGAAGAAAATCCACAGAGCCATCAGTTTTAAGCAAAAAGATTGGCTTAAACCCTATGTAGATTTAAATACTAATATGAGAATGAAAGCCACAAGCAATTTTGAAAAGGATTTTTTCAAACTAATGAATAATGCTGTCTTTGGAAAGACTATGGAAAATATTCGAAATCGTGTTGACATCAGATTGGCAACTCATGAGAAACAGGTCGACAAGTGGCTGGCACAACCCAACTTTAAAAGAAGAACTATTTTTACTGAAAATTTGGCTGCAGTACACATGAGGAAGACTAAATTATTCTTCAATAAAGCAACATACGTAGGAATGAGTATTTTGGATGTGTCTAAGACACTAATGTATGACTTTCACTATAACGTGATAAAAGACCGGTATCAGGATAAAGCTCAATTACAATATACCGACACAGATAGTCTAACCTACCATCTACAGACAGAGGATTTCTACGAAAACATGAAGGAGATGATTGCCTACTTTGACACGAGCGACTACCCCTCTACCCACCCCTGCTTTAGCACCACAAACAAGAAGGTTATTGGGAAATTTAAGGATGAACTCAATGGAAGAATCATGTATGAACACATAGGTTTAAGATCAAAAATGTACGCAAGCAGATCTGAGAATAATCATGTTATAAAAAAATCAAAAGGTGTTAAGAAAACAGTTGTCGAAAATTGTATCACCTTCCAAGACTATAAGGACTGTTTGCACACAAAAATTGATCAATACTGTTCAATTAATATGATCAAGAGCTATAAACATGACTTATACAGTGTAAAACATAACAAGATCGCTTTGTCTGCCCATGATGACAAACGCTATATACTACAAGATGGAATCACAACCCTTCCCTGGGGACACTACAAGATTTCAGAAGAAGAATTCATGGAAACGGAAGTCAATCCTGCTTTTTCCCAATGAGCCACCACTCTATTCTAAGGACACTTCAAAATAACTCCAGAAGAACTAATAGATGTGAAGAGCAAGACCAAAGCCTTGGAAAGAGACAAGCCGACGAAAAAAGAAGATTCAAGAAGTGGGATAAAAGAAGAATGAAGAAAATGAAACTACACCTTCCCTGGAGAACACTTAAAAATCACTCTAAGTAATAGATATGAAAGTAGATCAGACAGGTTTCTCAAGATATCTGATTACATAACTGTAAATATATCCTCAATGTTGCACTATGGTATAATATCTAGATAATATAAATATAAGGAAAGTATATGTTTATTGAGATATACAGCTATAGTGGAATATTTTGCCTAAAAACCACTTTAAAAAAAGGTGTGGCTAGGCCCGATCTTTAGGGGAACCACGTCATGGTCTAAATCCATGATAAAAGCTAACGCCATGGGAATTACCACCTCGAAAGAGCTCTGGTCATGGGAGGAAACATTCCATGCTGTATTATGCTCAGTAAAAACACTTCACAAGACAGGCTCATGACATATGTTTAACATTATTAATTTATATTTTAGAACAGATATTGCTATTCCAAGAATCTCTGTGAGACTGTGATTTGTTTATGGTTAATAGTTGTTTGTACATTTCAGTTTAAAACAGTACAGTAATATAGTAAAGCTGTGAAATCTTTCATTTAGTATAACCGTTAATCATGTATATTTAACATTATATACATTGATATATTTTGTAAAGTATAGCGGTGAATGCATTTCATATGGTATAACCATTGATCGCGTTTTACATTGTAGTCATTGATTCATTTTACATTGTATAACCACGGGTACATTTCATGCCGTATAACTTGATCAAGAATATTCAACATTAAATTTATTGATGTATATTATATAGCATAGCCACAGTTTCGATTTATATATATTGTAATAGTTGATTATGTATATTTCACATTATAATCATTGATACATTTCATATAGTATTGCCTCAGTTACATTTCATTTATAGTATAACTGGATAAAGAATATTTTACATTGTAGGTCATTGATGCATATTATATAGTATAGCGGCAGTTTAATTTTATATAGTGTAACCGTGGATAAAGAATATTTAACATTTTATTCCTTGATATATTTGTATAGTATAGCGGCAAATTCATTTCATATAGTATAACCGTTGATCACGTTTATTTATCATTATATTCATTGGCTCTACATTGCATATAGTATGACTGTGAATTATCTATATTTAACATTATAGTCATTGGTGCAGAGAATAGTCGCTGATTAATTACATGTAGTATAACCGTTGATCATGTTTATTTAAAGTTATATTCCTTGATATAAGTACTGATCGTGTATATTTATCGTAAATTCATCAATGCATAATATATAGTATAGCCTTGGGCACATTTCATATAGTATAACTTGATTAGGAATATTTAACATTATAGTCATTGCTGTATATTATATAGTATAGCAGCATTTTAATTTTATATAGTGTAACCGTTGATTATGTACATTTTCATTATATCCATCGATACATTTTATATAGTATAGCCACAGGTAGCATATAAACATCATGTTCCTTCCCCTTACAATGGACTCGTCCACCTACTCTTCCTTCGGAAGACAACAACCGCCATTTTAACAAATGGGCGTGGCCTAAGTCAGCTGTCAACCAATCAGAGAAGAGGGGGGCGGTGTCTATACCAGCTGTCGACCAATCAGAGAAGAGGGGCGGGGCTTATGCCAGCTCTCGACCAATCAGAGCCCGCTTCCTTAGGAAGGCGCAGAACTCTCAAAAATCATCTACTTACATCTACTTTTTTCAGTTTACTTATTTATATTAAAATGTTCAAATTTTACTATGTAGAATGTCCATTCTTTCTCTTCAACTCTTCGATTGTTTTTAGCAATTGTAACAAATATTCGTTAGTTTTCACCAAAGTCTTTAGTTTGCTACATCCAATTTCAATGGAAGGTATTATAAGTTGTAATTTTATAAGTTCAATCTTTTCTTTCTTGCGAATTTCTTTCTTTATTATATTATTCCTTATTTTTGCTGCAGATTTAAACTCCATGTTGTTTCTGCTAAAGCCACAATAATAATAAAAGTCTCTTCAAACAACCTGCATTTATACACATTCCCCCACCACTTTATAATCCCCACTCCTTTCCCCCTCTTCTTTATATGTGGAAGGAAGTATTATAATTAGATTCCTAATATTTCTTTTCCTTTTTCACTACATGGGGGAAGGGTAATTTATTATTACACTAGCTGTGCAAGAAAATAGCCGCCAGTGTCCACACCTTGTTCATAGCACTCCATCATAGATTGTGCCCACTGCAACATGCGGTCTCTGTCATTTGGTGTGACAAGGAAAGAATGACTATCACCATACAATATAAAAGAGTCAATTCGTACATAACATCCTAAATTTAACCATTTATTAGCTTCAACTATAAACTTTTCTATTGTATCAAATGGAAATTGTGGATCAATTGCTATAACCTTACGTTCTTCACTAAGTTCAACAGTATAATCATCATCATCCTCACTCTCACTATCATTATTTAAAATGTCTTCAGGTTGTAGAAAAACATCGGAAATTTTGGAAGAATTAATATGGTCATTCACATGAGGAGGCATTTTGAAGTAGGTAATATTGTAAACAGCAGAGACGAAACAACAAGAGCGGCGTGTAGAAGCAAAATGAAGGAGTGACCAACGCTCGCTCCGCTTTTATAACAGTATGCAAATGAGGGGTAAGAGCTGACCTTAACCGGTCATCGACCCAAAGGAGTGGGGGAAGTACTTTTCTTACTACTCAAATGGAAGTAGGTTAGTAGGTCACGGGACTTAGAGTGTTAAAAAATAATGGGGGAGAAACACAACGCTATAACGCATTGTGTTTCTCCCCCATTATTTTTTTAGCAACAATTTAGAAAAAACTAAGTGAATTTACTGTTTACGCCCCCACCTTGTAATACGATCCTTTTTATCCCTGAGGAGAAAGTCTTGAGAATCTAAAGTGTTAAATCTCTTCTCTTTACACAAATTCTCACAAACTCTAATTTTATATTTTAAGCCGTTACATTTTGCCAAAATGTGTTGGTGGTCAACAACACTTAGAAAAAAATATTTCAAACCTTTCTTAAGCCTCTCTCCTCTGACGGATATTATTTTAGGATCGTCTTCAACGGTGGGGATTTCTGTCAGTTGTGGTTCAGAAATATGTTTCACGATATGTACACGGCAAAAACTTTCATTTTTAACACATTTCCTCCCACAAGCTGATCCTTTCTTAATTCCCCTAGTGAGCACTTCAGGGCAAGTAGTGGGACGGCTAAATGCCCTACGACGCTCTTCTTGTAATAATTGAAATTGCTCTGAAGGAGCAGGCTTAGGAGCAGGTTTGGGAGTAGGCTTAGTGGATTTAGTTTTATGATAGGTGTGGTCTTCAGGCATAGTAAGTGGTGGGGTAGGAGGCAATGGTGACAGTGGAATGATAGGTGTACTAAGACTATGAAGCAAAGTTTCAAATAAAGGGGTATTAAGACGGGGAGCTGGCTTCTGTGGAGGCGGCATGATGGTTGATGGCGGTGTGGAGTCGTTTGAAAGCGAAGTAGAAGGCGAAGGCGGTGAAAAAATGCTTCGAAGTTTAGAAGTCTTGATAGGCGGAAGAATAGTGCCAGAAGTTGAAGGTTGGGATCCAAGTTGCTTCTTGTACCAGTCAGGAGGATTTTTCAGACGAAGAGTTTTCTTTGGTGCAGTAACAGCCGTAGTAGAAGTTGAAGTAGAAGTTAAAGTAGAAGTTGTAGTTGGCAGAGATGACATGGTTGTGGCTCCAAGTTCGCAGCGTAACGTCTGGAATCAGAATGAAATGTTAGCCGCAGTCGATGCGTCTTTTATAACAATATGCAAATGAGAGGGGTAGCAGCTGGCCAAGATTGATTATTGACCTGGGAGGTGGGGGAAAAGGGAAAGGAGAAGGTATTTATTTAAAATAATTCGCATAACTTTTGACTAAAATAAGATAACCAAATTCTTCTTTTACCAAAATGTTTGTCTTACATAGACCTTTTCAATGATGTATCGCTTGTCCAAATCCGTCAATCCGTTATCAAGCTATAGCCATTTTAATTTTTCAGGTCATGACCGGTCGTTCACCTGGAGTAGTGGGGGAAGGAGTGGGGGAAGGAGTGGGGGTAGGAGTGGGGGAAGGGGGGGGGATCGACTCCATTTTTTCGGGGGGGGAGGGGGGGGAGGGGGGGGGAGGGGGGGAGGGGGGGGAATCGACTCCATTTTTTCGGGGGGGGGGAGGGGGGGGGTCATTGACCCTTCCAAAAGTGGGTCAAGGTCATTCAAGATTTATAATGATCCAAGGGGATGGGAACAGTAATACTGTTCCCACCACCCTGTTTGCCTAACGGTTCCCACTCCCAACCCACTAGTTACGTTCTGCAAGGGACATCGACGCAATTTTGTTTGGACCGTCCGGGTCTACCGTAACGGTCCGGTCCGGGTCTACCGTAACCATGAATTCCAAGGGAAACTGGAACACCTAATGCAGAAACGCAACTCTAACCCCACCCAAACTAATCCCACCCATTATATTCCTAAACAAAAATGCAAAAACCTAGTCCGCATTTTGCGGATGTCCCACCCCTTCTAAGTGAAGTTCAACTGAACTTCTGAATTTACATTTAATCTACCCCCTAACATCTAGCTGTAAGGCAAAACAACATTAATTAGTATTACCAACACTTAAAACTAACAACACATCATTATTAAAAAACCAAATAATTCAACACAACCAAATACCATCATTATTCTTAAAATTAATACACCTTAATGCTAAATACCTCTTAAAATTAATACACCTTAATGCTAAACCCAACTTATAACTAACATCGCAATGCGCAAATTATTTCTTAAATTTAATACAACTTAAAACTAAACACACACACACACATACTACATTGCATTAAAAAACGCAACATAGTAGAAGAAGTTCAAATATATATAGGCCTACTATATATTTAAAACCTCTTGCTGAGTCGCCAACAACCTTTCGCTATGAAAGTTTGTTGACGACTGACGCTAAGATCAGGCTCGTATCGCTCCTCGGATTCTCGAGTAGTGGGGGAAGTTGTTTCACTACAGTACAGTGTTCAATCCAGTCCAATTCGCAGCAGTGTAAAAGAAAGGCAAAGGAGTGGGGAGCGGCGCATGCGCAACAACACAAAACCAAGGTTTGAGGTTAGAATTATCCATGTGCAGTAGTGCTAAAGTGAGTAATACAGGACTAGGCGCATGCGCATAGCATAGACTCATTCCGATCCGAAGAACTTGTTGCATGCGCAGCAGGTTTGAGGTTAGAATTATCCATGGCAGCTGCCATATTTAGTCTGGTTTCACCACATAAAGTCAATAACCGGTGGTGACCGGCCATTGACCTGGAGGAGTGGGGGAAGGAGTGGGGGAAGGAGGGGGGGGAGGGGGGAGGGGGGGAGGGGGGGGGAGGTCATTGACCTTTCCGGTCGGTCATTGACCCCAAGGAGTAGGGATAGACACAGAACCCTACTTCTCTTACTACTCAGGTGAAAGTCGGTCAACCAGTCATTTGCTTGCCATCTGCCGCCATCTGGCTGGAGTTATTGCCTCTATAAAGGTGGGTAGTTTATCGCGCTACAAACATTCATTGCCTCGCATCCGCTCGGTCATCATCTCTCGTTAGTTTTATGTTATGACTACTTCACTTACTAGGTTTGAGGTTAGAATTATCCATGGAATAGCCTTCGTAAATTCTAACCTAAAAAATTACTACTCTGGCTTTCTGTTTCAATTTCTTTTACACTTCATTTTATATCTCAGTCTTATTTTAACTTCTGAACTTAACACATCGATTATGATGACTGCACAATGTTTAAAATTAAAGCTTTTGCGAACACAACACATATTACGAAGTACTTCTAAACCTTCAATTTCAAAGTGTAAAACTAATTTAAATAGAGTTAGAAAGAAGTACAGTTTTAACCCATTATACTCAAAGACTTCGCAGGTTAATGTTGATGATAATGTTATTTACAACATTTTGCATTCTATGTTACAATTCAACAACTTTGAACTTGTTACACCTATCGACTGTGTTCAACAAGTTTTTTTATTTTACCCCTACTATTCCTCATATAAGCGCTGTCACCACAATTCCTACTTCATGCTCCTCTATTCTCTTCAGCTGAGCTAAGGTTTGAGGTTAGAATTATCCATGGCGGCCGCCATGTTTAATTCAGTTTCACCACATAGAGTCTGCAACCGGTTATTGGTCTAAAGGAGTGGGGGAAGGGGTGGTGGGGGAAGGTTGCCGTTTTATAAGCCCTCTCCCTAGGCGGCGCTTCTCATTCGATCGCCAACTTTCAAACAATAAACACCTCTCCCATGGCACGAATAAATTATCCCACTATCACCAACTAGTTCAACTTTAAACTATTTCTGGTGGTAGTTGGGTAGGCTTTTTTAAAACTTACTCTGGATGACCTTGACATACTTTCCAGGCCCCCAGTTATAACTGTTGAATTTCAGTTTTCATCTTACTCTTAATTTTTATTCAACTTTTAGAGTTTAGTTAACACAGTTGAATTTTAGTTTTCAACTAACTCTTAATTCATGCCCAATTCTACTTCAAATACAAGGCATATGCTCTCGCCATCTGCACCCCAGCATCTGACGCCATCTGCTCGAGCAGCTGCTCGGGCAGATGGCACGACTTCCGGTCCAGAAGTAACCAAAACACACTACTCTTCTCCTAGTGGTACACCTGAAAATGTGGTAGATATTGAGAAGGAGATATCTGAGTTTTTAGATCCTCAAGGTCACCAGGAAGGAGGTGAACAAAACGTTTGCGGACAACTTCACGCCAGTAATAATGTTGAAGAAAAAGGTAAAAGAAGAAAGACTATACAAAAGAGAAAAAGGGATATTGAAGATAATATTTCTCCAAACATATTGAGTGAGGTATTTTTGCGAATATTTTACCCAATCTCTTCCAGTTTGGACAAAAGTGTTTTAATTGGTGTTATGAAATCGACAGATTATTCCCCTACTGTAATTTTAACTCATGGACCCAAAATGATTTTGTTTACGGACAGTGCTTGGGAATCATTTATGAAACACTTGCATCTGCTAGAATGCTATTTAAGTAGTAACATGTTTGGAAGAAAGACAAGAGTAGGACTTTTGGATTCAAATGTGGAAATCGATATTATTAAACAACGTGGTGATCATCAGCTGAGGTTTAGAGACACAACAAGACATGATAACAAAATTCAACTTAATCGAGAGGAGTTTTTTATTTTAACTTGTGCGACTGAACCTATAACAAGATATTTGAGACAACTGGTGTTTTCAAGTTCGATTATTAAAGATTATCTGGAAGACACTTTGGATAAACAACCGAACGCACCTATATTATACGGACCTGTGGATACTTCTATATTTAATAGAGTTCCTCATGAAGTATAGATGTGGAGACAATTGGAAAAGTACGCTCAACTACATAAGAAATCAGTAAAACAGGAAGAAGAGGAAGATGGAGGAGAAGAATCAAGTGTTAGTGATGAAAACGAAAACAAGGAAAATATAAAGATGGAAACTTAAATGACAATGGTTAGTTTTTTAAAACAATAACCAACTTTTTTGTGGGGTTAGGCCTATTGGGGACGGTGCCCACGTTAAATATACACCAACGCGCCAACAACTGTACGGCCTGGTATAAAAGTAGTACCTACCGTGGTGTGGAAATCAGTTGACCTCCTGACTTCGTAATGAGCAGACGTGTGGCCTTCAAAATGGACAAGGGAGAAGAAGAACAAGTAAAGTCCAAGCCTGGTATTATTGAGTTTCAAGCGTTTCGTGGTAATGATGATAGATTCATTATAAAAGAACTTGTGTTTTTGGACATGAATACAAGTGTTCCTTATTCGTTTTTATTTAAACCACCATGTTCTTATTCATCTTTAACTAGTAAAGCCGCTACTCCCAACAGATGGATTTCAAAACACTTCCATCATATCGATTGGTATGATGGTTTTACAAGTTACACGGACTTGTATCACATTATGCATCATTTTTCAGACAAGTTTACCAATATTTACACAAAGGGGCTGGAAAAGAAAAGATGGATCGAAGGATTTACTCATGTTCCGGTTAGTGATGTGGAATTGGATAAGAATTATCAATACATGCTGGAAACAATATGTATTTGTACAAAAAGCCCAGAACATGATAAAGATAGACATTGCGCTTTAAAAAATGCCTATAAACTCGCCTCCTACCTTCAAAGTGGGGAAGTGGGGAGTGGTGGGGGTAACGGAGAGTATATAAGTGAGGAGCAGACCGGGACCTGGCATGAGTATTACTCGAGATTCCGAGACGACAACATCTCCGAGCAAGAAGACGATCTGTAACCTGACCATGTCATCTCACCAGTTCCTTCAAACTTTGGTCGAGCAGTTCAATGCTCACTCCAAGTCAACAATATTACCTGTGAAGAAGTGCTCTGAACTAAAAGATGAAAAGCACTACATAATCCATGCTATGAAGAAGATGGAGACTACAGTTGGGGAAGCCATCTGCTGCAGTCTCAGCGAGGCACCATTTACTCCGGGGGATGAGCCCAAGTTCCAGGTGTACCTGCCCAAGAGATTCGTCCATCTTCTACAAAACGAGGACCTTCGCTCTATTCAACCCGGCTGTCTATACCTGGTGTCCCACGGCTGCACAGGTAGCAACTCTACAGAGTTGACCATCCACATTTCCGACAAGCAGCAGTGTTAGATTTAAGTTTTAATGTTGTACATATGTTATTGTAATGTTTTATAAATAAATCATAAAAGACAAAAAAATAAGAAAACAAAAAAATGCAACATATCAATATGTGAAGTTTGTCACGTATTGATATGTTGCATTTTTTTAAACTTCGCGGGTGACCTTGACCTTTGACCTTTGCATTTCACAATTACCCCCACTACTTTAATTACCCCCACTACCACACTAGGATTCAAACCAGCTTGGATGCAAAACACGGTCAGTCTGTTGCCAACTAGCAAACGATGAGCACCTTGTACGAGCTTTGCTTACAACGAGTTATAACTGACGCATCTTTATTCCAGACGGCTTTACAAGATAATATCCCTATAACAGTAAAGCAGGATATCGAAGAGTACAAGAAAGATAATAGAGGGTATTCGGGATACTCCTGGTATAGGTTCCAAGACGGGGAAAAGTTTTGTAGGCCTTGTGGCGATGATGCCGTCAGAGACCTTCGACAGTTCGTACAGGAAGGTGGTAGAAAACAGTTCGGATTTCTAGCACCGATGTTTAGATTTGAAAACTACAAGGACACCTGTGCTATTTGCTCCATCCCATTGTATCGATGGAAAAAGTTTAGAAGTGTTTAATTGGATCTTCCATACCCCCACCACCGTTACCCCCACCACTTTTTCATGTACCTCCAAACGCTGTGCCTCGGCTTCATTTCTACTCCAGCAGCCAACCTAGCAACATCAGGATGTCTCTGAACGTCAGTTGCGCAAGTTACGAGGAGGTGAGCATCAAGACTCAGCAGGAGCTAAACGACTTGTACAAGGAGTTGCAGCTGATGGTGGCACGAGGCTACCGTATAAACGTGCAAGTTTACGCTTGCAATATACGGAACACCCGGCAGTCAAAGGAAGAGCCTGGACACTCCTCGACAGCTTCCTCACCGACGTCCATGAAGACCGAGCCGGACACCTTAGATTACTTCAGCTGACTTGCAGTTGTATTTCTTGTTCTAACCATTGTATAATATGTTTATTTTTTCATTATATTAAAGAAGTAAATGAGCAAAAGCACCTATTTTGTTACTGACATATGAGCTCAGTAACAAGATAGGTTTTTTTAAAACACGGTTTGAATGACCTTGAAACTTCCCCCTCCACTGCTTTACTACCCCCACCACCCGACTATTAATGTACATGGCACATCACAATTGGAAACCTCATTCCATCTTCAACAGCCAAACCGACAACATCGACAATGGCAAACCTACCAACGGATAAAACATGTCCTCACGTTTGCTGTGACTTCGTCCACGAGTTGGAGAAGAGGATGCAGGAGAGGGCGATACGAAGAAAGCAGATACACTCAGAAAATATCATGATAGTCAACGGCTATCTTTTATTGTTCGGCCTTATTATGGTTGTACTTTTTATACTGTATGGCATAGTCACATGTGTCGGCAAGGTTGCAGAAGAAAACGCTCGCCACCATCAATTGGAAAGTTTCAATGTTACTTTGTAGGTTTTCCTTTTTTTTAAAACTCCGTTTGGATGACCTTGAAAATTCCTCCACTACTCCACCACACCCCCCACCACTTCACCATGTTCCTGCATGAGCATCACATCAACCGTCATTCCTTGTCCGACAAACAACCATGGCGGACAACAACATCATCAGCCAAGCTGACTCCACTACTGATGTCGGTACAAGTACGGGTTGGACACTGTCGATCGATAGTGTACACTATTTGGAAACGATTTGCGAACGGATGAAGGAAATACTGCGGGACAACCCTGGGATCATAATACAAATGAATTTAAATTATGATTGGTCCCAAGTTAGAATGCAAGGGGACGATAACAACGGTAAACAATCTCCACAATATTCGCCGATGTCCCCGATCTACCCTTACGGCGAATCTGACGTTGATGAAGATGAGGCTAATGAGGATGTGGGGGACAACGAGGCTGAAGAGGAGTAACCTTTATTCCTTTTTTTTAAAACCCAAATTGGATGACCTTGAGAATTCCCCCTCCACTATTTCCTTTTTTTAAAACCCAAATTAAATGACCTTGAAAATACCCCCTCCACATACTTTTGGTTTACCCCCTCTACTTTTCAATACTGTTACCACAGTCTGTAGCTCACATCATTCCTTGCTTAGCTATCATGGCGGACAGCACTCTTTCTCGAGTTGACTCCACTACGGATGAAGAATGGCCATTTTCCTGGAATGTCCATCTGCAAGACTCGGCAGAAGTGGATATGTTGCATGAGAAATTGGTGTATGTATTAAACGAAAACCCCAACATTGAATGTAGAATGACTATGGATTTCGATGCGACAGGGGTCCACACTCAACCTTCCACTTCCAGCCAGCCTGAGCCTCAGCTACAGCCGAGGAACTTTACACATCTTTACACTCCAATACGGCCGGAGGATGTGGTTATCAGCGAGGCAGACTCTACTACAAGCTATATTGAGCCAACAAATTGGAAGCTTGTTGTTGACACCTTACACAAGGTCGACTTAGTATGTGACAAATTAAAGGAATTGATGATGCAAGATCCTGGTCTTCGTTTTAAAATTGATTTGTTTTTCATCTGGGGAGCACCTGCACGGGGCTCTTCGTCTGACAGCTCTCTAAGTACAACGGACGAGGAGGAGGAGGACGACTAGTTATCTTTTTTAAAACTCCGTTTGGATGGCCTTGACCTTTCCCCCTCCACTGAGTTTATGTAAGGTGCACTCTCAATGACTGCGGCATCATTTCATCGCGCACCTTCACCACAGCAACATGGAGAGTCAACTCAACTACTGTTGCGAACAGAAATGTTTTTCATGGCCAAATGACATTGATGTTGCGGATGGCCTGGCGTGTAGAAAATGTGAAGCTTTTGGTCAATGCATGTGTAAGTGCAAGTCTTGGAAGAAGCCGAAACCAGAGTTGAAGACATTCCATGTGTACCAGATGAGAGGGCATAAGTACACTTGTTGCCCTGAACGTTGCATTGAATTCACACTAAAACAGCTAACTGGCTGCAAATTGTGCAACAATCATTTTGCAGGTTTTTGCAAACATTATTTAGGAGCCTGTCAGTACAGATCAACTTGGCATACAGAAGCACTCACTATCAATGAAATCGCTATAGACACACAAGAGTAGTCTTTCTACTCTTTGACTTTTTTTAAAACTCCATTTGAATGACCTTGACCTTTCCCCCTCCACTCACCTTAGTTTATATAAACCCCATTCCCACTGACCACAGCATCACTTCATCGTGCTCCCTCGTCAAAGCAACATCAACTATGGAAAGTAAGCGCATCTCATGTTGCGAGCATAGGTGTTTGGAGATACAAGGCGTCACATATTGTGCAAAGAAGCGTTGGGAGGAAGAGACGGGGACAACCTATTGCTGTGAGGATAAGTGTTTCCTCTTACCAAAGTGGCAAGTGGATGGGCTGGCCTGCCGGCAATGTGAATGCTTCGGATGTTGCAGGTGTAGATGCAAGAACCAACAGCTGCCACCACCGGTACTACAAACTTTCAAAATCTACAAATCCAAATACTTTTATACTTGTTGTCCGCAGCGGTGTATTAAATTTCACTTCTCCAACCTTACCAATTGTCGGAAGTGCTACGGACAACCTGATGGGTGGTGCACCTGTTTTCTGGACTCCTGCCGCTACAGATCGGATTGGCTTACAGATCCGTTGGAAATTGATGAAGTCGCCCAGGAAGCACAAGAGTAGTCTTTCTACTCTTCAACTTTTTTAAAACTCCATTTGGATGACCTTGAGATTTCCCCCTCCACTTCCCCATATACCTAGAGTACACGGAGCCTGACGGTCAGTCACTCGGTGGCTGTCGTGGGGTGCGCATCGGTGTCGGCGCTCCGTTGTTAGGTTTTCAAGGTCACAGTAATATGAAATTGTTGGTGTTGTGCTGGTTCAAGGTCACCTGAGGGATAACCGATTGCCCATTTAGGCAGAGTCATGTCAGAAACTCGAGTTTAACTTGGCACTTTTGCCGTTTCTCGTCGAAAATTCGCTCCAAGTGGTCAAGGTCACGGGGACTCGGACTGAAACTCGGAGCGTAGTGCGAGAAACGGCAAAAGTGCCAAAAAATTTTAAGTTTCGGCATGACCTTGACCTTAGTGGCATCGGTGACGTCATTTTGATGACGTAAGGGGTGATGACGTCATCAGCACGTCATTTCTGTGACGTCATGGATGTGACGTCATCGAAATGACGTCATTGGTGATGACGTCATCGATGACGCAATCGATGACGTCATCGATGACGTCATCGATGACGTCATCGGTGAGGTCATTGACCTCGATGACGTCATCCCTCAGGTGACCTTGAACTGGCCCAGCACCAACAATTTCACACTACTTTAGCTGTCTATAACGGCTCAAAAGATATTCAGCAAAAACATAAAAAACTGAAGCTGCCATTTTGAATAATTGGCCATAGCAGGCAAACGCAGCTTTGGAGAGTGGTAGACTTTTCACCACCCTTTTTTTCAGGTAACTTTACATAAGAATCGGTCATAATAAATTGGTTTGCAATTAATTCCGAGTTGAACCATGATTTGACTAGACTACGTGGTGACTGAGTGTCACTACTGTGATCAATCTTTTATCGTCAATTTCTAAACATTTTAAGTGAACATTTTACGTGTAGATTAAATTTTGTATTTCACACTGTACAGTATGTAACGCTGCTATTCTTAAAACTATATAAGTTTTAAGTTTATACCATTGAGTGATTTGAAGATTCCTGTTGATGAGACGCAATATCAATGCGTAACTCCACCACCACCTAAATATTGAATATTAAAGACAATTAATTTATTTATGTAGCCTACACCGTGTTCAAATATCCTAAAGAGACTTTGAGTTCTAAATTTCTTTTTTTTTTTTTTTTTTGAAAACTAATTTCTCGCCACATTGGTTTTGAGTTTCTAAAGGATTTGGCTTTTGTTCGATTTCACTCAGTATTTATCTTGATTCATTCTTCAATGTTTATGGGTCTAAGCTGGCAATTTTCCTGCTTTCTTTGATTACTTGGTACTGTATTTGTTTGTTTGTTTTTGTTTTTTTTTTCATTTGAAAAGTTTTAACATGTTTTTTTACGATGTATACAAATTCGTCCTACAAATTTTAGAACAGATTTTTAAAGACTTTTTTTATGGAAACGCTTTATAAACGTCTATTTATTGATTTTGAGTCGAAATATTTTTTAGCAATAAAATGAATTAGCCGGCCAATGTATCTTATTTTAAGGTTATACATAATACTTGTAGTTTACAATTAGTTTGAATTACTACTTGTTATCACTCTATAAATATGCCATTTCAATAGTTTTTATAGACTGGACAAAATTATTTCTCCTATTACAGTAGGTGTTGTTTTGATGACGTAATACTGCCTCTTAATATGACAAGAAATGTGTTGATGGGCGAGGGTTTTGTTGACTTTGATCCGTGCGTCGCCAACTCAAACAGTTGGCATCTAACCGCGCTGTAATTGTGCTCCAGTTGAGAACTGCCCCAACTCTCTTTTATTTATTTTGTTATTAGGTATTTTTCAAAAAAGGTATTATATTTCTATTATATTTCCCAATAGCAAACATAATAAAATGCCTTATTAGTTATAAAAAAATAATAATAGTGTGTTGAATATTAAAATTATTTATTCACACAAAATGTTAAATGAAACCAAAGACTTTAATTGTTTCAACTTAAACTTGCCCAGAAATATATCTTTTTATCTCATACTATTTACGTATATCTCTCTTTTTTCATATACATTAATTTGATGATAAATGTTAAATTTTAAAGTTACAGGCCTATTAATAAATTCTACATCTATTCAGTTAGGGTCTTCAAGATTTGAATTTTGAAGTTTTTGACTTTGAATGCTGATTCTACTTAAAATTAGGCAAAAAAAACTTGTTCCACTTGAAAATGTAGGGCCAAATTACGTTGTTTAGCTATTTTCTGAAGTTTCATTCTTTACACATAATAATTTTTCTATACAAAAAATATTATTGGATTAAGTTCTTACATTGTTTAGACCGAACAAAAGAATGTCCGTTTCTTGAACACATTTTCAATATTTATTCTCTTTATGACTGCCATTTAAAATTTTATAAAGGTAATACATAAAAAATGTTTTATTTTATCAACATGTTGCGAAACGTAAAAATGACTAATTTAAATTAATAAATTCTAACAAGGAATAATAACAAGGTAAAATAAATAATAAGCAAGGATACTAATCTCGCAAAATCTGACAGGCAAAAATAGAGCAATTGTGATAAAATGTAATTTTTGCACGAAGATATAAAAATTTCCATTGTAGAGATAACAATATACTCTTCTTATAAGATATTTGCGATCTTGGTATAATAGTTTTTAAAAATGGTTTAAGCTATCTGTTTAACTGATGCTTCTGTGGGGTATAAGTATTTAATCAACAATTAAAATGTAATTTGGCTAAATCATTATATAACACAGCTAACCTTTCAACTAAACTATTTTACGAAATTTAAACTAATGAAATAAAGAAAATGTAATTCTGAGTGTAAGAAAATCCAACATTTAATATCAAAAAGAGAAGAATATTAGATTTTTCCTTCTGGCTTGTTTCCCAATAACCCTTGGTTCAATATTCTTTTACCTTGTAGATATTGTGAGGTAAAGGAAGAAATATGGTATAAACCTTTACTTTGTCAGTCTATATTGTCTCATCTATATTTTAGGGTTGGCGGCTTTACTAAAAGATATTATTTCTTTGTTCATGATAAAACTATTTAATTCAAGGAAAATCTGTTGTGGTGCTTTTCAAGATTAAAATAACATACAATTGGCGATAAAATAAAATAACATTTTAGTTTTCCATCCTCAAAACCCACTACTTTCCAACTAGAGATTTAAAAACCATTTGCAATGTGTGATTTTATTTCAATGAAAAGATAGACATCAAATTATTTTCATCATGAACAAAGTTATAGCAATGGAATAGGATGAAATGGAGTTGAAATGAAAACTAAACACAGACTACGTTAACTACAGACACATATATACGTTAACTATAGACAGAAACGTTTCACATACTGTAGTCATGTCTTTCTGTGCTATCAAAAGAGGCTCCATTAAAAACTAGTGAACATTTTCAAAAGTAAATTTATAAAAATTATAATGATAATATAAGAAATAATTTAAAATGTTTAACCCTCAATATTTTAGGATAGGTAAACTGTACGATAAAAATACGGAGAAGAACATCAGGAGAAACACCAGCCCTGAGTGATAACAATAATAAATGATAACAATATTACTATTAGACCATGAAAATATTGTAATCTACCGTATTAAAATACGTTTTTTTATTTAACATTACAAACCATCAAGTTAATTTTAAAGATTTGTGGGTTTTAAAAAAAAGGAATAAAGGTTACTCCTCTTCAGCCTCGTTGTCCCCCACATCCTCATTAGCCTCATCTTCACCCAAATTGGATGACCTTGAGAATTCCCCCTCCACTATTTCCTTTTTTTAAAACCCAAATTAAATGACCTTGAAAATACCCCCTCCACATACTTTTGGTTTACCCCCTCTACTTTTCAATACTGTTACCACAGTCTGTAGCTCACATCATTCCTTGCTTAGCTATCATGGCGGACAGCACTCTTTCTCGAGTTGACTCCACTACGGATGAAGAATGGCCATTTTCCTGGAATGTCCATCTGCAAGACTCGGCAGAAGTGGATATGTTGCATGAGAAATTGGTGTATGTATTAAACGAAAACCCCAACATTGAATGTAGAATGACTATGGATTTCGATGCGACAGGGGTCCACACTCAACCTTCCACTTCCAGCCAGCCTGAGCCTCAGCTACAGCCGAGGAACTTTACACATCTTTACACTCCAATACGGCCGGAGGATGTGGTTATCAGCGAGGCAGACTCTACTACAAGCTATATTGAGCCAACAAATTGGAAGCTTGTTGTTGACACCTTACACAAGGTCGACTTAGTATGTGACAAATTAAAGGAATTGATGATGCAAGATCCTGGTCTTCGTTTTAAAATTGATTTGTTTTTCATCTGGGGAGCACCTGCACGGGGCTCTTCGTCTGACAGCTCTCTAAGTACAACGGACGAGGAGGAGGAGGACGACTAGTTATCTTTTTTAAAACTCCGTTTGGATGGCCTTGACCTTTCCCCCTCCACTGAGTTTATGTAAGGTGCACTCTCAATGACTGCGGCATCATTTCATCGCGCACCTTCACCACAGCAACATGGAGAGTCAACTCAACTACTGTTGCGAACAGAAATGTTTTTCATGGCCAAATGACATTGATGTTGCGGATGGCCTGGCGTGTAGAAAATGTGAAGCTTTTGGTCAATGCATGTGTAAGTGCAAGTCTTGGAAGAAGCCGAAACCAGAGTTGAAGACATTCCATGTGTACCAGATGAGAGGGCATAAGTACACTTGTTGCCCTGAACGTTGCATTGAATTCACACTAAAACAGCTAACTGGCTGCAAATTGTGCAACAATCATTTTGCAGGTTTTTGCAAACATTATTTAGGAGCCTGTCAGTACAGATCAACTTGGCATACAGAAGCACTCACTATCAATGAAATCGCTATAGACACACAAGAGTAGTCTTTCTACTCTTTGACTTTTTTTAAAACTCCATTTGAATGACCTTGACCTTTCCCCCTCCACTCACCTTAGTTTATATAAACCCCATTCCCACTGACCACAGCATCACTTCATCGTGCTCCCTCGTCAAAGCAACATCAACTATGGAAAGTAAGCGCATCTCATGTTGCGAGCATAGGTGTTTGGAGATACAAGGCGTCACATATTGTGCAAAGAAGCGTTGGGAGGAAGAGACGGGGACAACCTATTGCTGTGAGGATAAGTGTTTCCTCTTACCAAAGTGGCAAGTGGATGGGCTGGCCTGCCGGCAATGTGAATGCTTCGGATGTTGCAGGTGTAGATGCAAGAACCAACAGCTGCCACCACCGGTACTACAAACTTTCAAAATCTACAAATCCAAATACTTTTATACTTGTTGTCCGCAGCGGTGTATTAAATTTCACTTCTCCAACCTTACCAATTGTCGGAAGTGCTACGGACAACCTGATGGGTGGTGCACCTGTTTTCTGGACTCCTGCCGCTACAGATCGGATTGGCTTACAGATCCGTTGGAAATTGATGAAGTCGCCCAGGAAGCACAAGAGTAGTCTTTCTACTCTTCAACTTTTTTAAAACTCCATTTGGATGACCTTGAGATTTCCCCCTCCACTTCCCCATATACCTAGAGTACACGGAGCCTGACGGTCAGTCACTCGGTGGCTGTCGTGGGGTGCGCATCGGTGTCGGCGCTCCGTTGTTAGGTTTTCAAGGTCACAGTAATATGAAATTGTTGGTGTTGTGCTGGTTCAAGGTCACCTGAGGGATAACCGATTGCCCATTTAGGCAGAGTCATGTCAGAAACTCGAGTTTAACTTGGCACTTTTGCCGTTTCTCGTCGAAAATTCGCTCCAAGTGGTCAAGGTCACGGGGACTCGGACTGAAACTCGGAGCGTAGTGCGAGAAACGGCAAAAGTGCCAAAAAATTTTAAGTTTCGGCATGACCTTGACCTTAGTGGCATCGGTGACGTCATTTTGATGACGTAAGGGGTGATGACGTCATCAGCACGTCATTTCTGTGACGTCATGGATGTGACGTCATCGAAATGACGTCATTGGTGATGACGTCATCGATGACGCAATCGATGACGTCATCGATGACGTCATCGATGACGTCATCGGTGAGGTCATTGACCTCGATGACGTCATCCCTCAGGTGACCTTGAACTGGCCCAGCACCAACAATTTCACACTACTTTAGCTGTCTATAACGGCTCAAAAGATATTCAGCAAAAACATAAAAAACTGAAGCTGCCATTTTGAATAATTGGCCATAGCAGGCAAACGCAGCTTTGGAGAGTGGTAGACTTTTCACCACCCTTTTTTTCAGGTAACTTTACATAAGAATCGGTCATAATAAATTGGTTTGCAATTAATTCCGAGTTGAACCATGATTTGACTAGACTACGTGGTGACTGAGTGTCACTACTGTGATCAATCTTTTATCGTCAATTTCTAAACATTTTAAGTGAACATTTTACGTGTAGATTAAATTTTGTATTTCACACTGTACAGTATGTAACGCTGCTATTCTTAAAACTATATAAGTTTTAAGTTTATACCATTGAGTGATTTGAAGATTCCTGTTGATGAGACGCAATATCAATGCGTAACTCCACCACCACCTAAATATTGAATATTAAAGACAATTAATTTATTTATGTAGCCTACACCGTGTTCAAATATCCTAAAGAGACTTTGAGTTCTAAATTTCTTTTTTTTTTTTTTTTTTTTGAAAACTAATTTCTCGCCACATTGGTTTTGAGTTTCTAAAGGATTTGGCTTTTGTTCGATTTCACTCAGTATTTATCTTGATTCATTCTTCAATGTTTATGGGTCTAAGCTGGCAATTTTCCTGCTTTCTTTGATTACTTGGTACTGTATTTGTTTGTTTGTTTTTGTTTTTTTTTTCATTTGAAAAGTTTTAATATGTTTTTTTACGATGTATACAAATTCGTCCTACAAATTTTAGAACAGATTTTTAAAGACTTTTTTTATGGAAACGCTTTATAAACGTCTATTTATTGATTTTGAGTCGAAATATTTTTTAGCAATAAAATGAATTAGCCGGCCAATGTATCTTATTTTAAGGTTATACATAATACTTGTAGTTTACAATTAGTTTGAATTACTACTTGTTATCACTCTATAAATATGCCATTTCAATAGTTTTTATAGACTGGACAAAATTATTTCTCCTATTACAGTAGGTGTTGTTTTGATGACGTAATACTGCCTCTTAATATGACAAGAAATGTGTTGATGGGCGAGGGTTTTGTTGACTTTGATCCGTGCGTCGCCAACTCAAACAGTTGGCATCTAACCGCGCTGTAATTGTGCTCCAGTTGAGAACTGCCCCAACTCTCTTTTATTTATTTTGTTATTAGGTATTTTTCAAAAAAGGTATTATATTTCTATTATATTTCCCAATAGCAAACATAATAAAATGCCTTATTAGTTATAAAAAAATAATAATAGTGTGTTGAATATTAAAATTATTTATTCACACAAAATGTTAAATGAAACCAAAGACTTTAATTGTTTCAACTTAAACTTGCCCAGAAATGTATCTTTTTATCTCATACTATTTACGTATATCTCTCTTTTTTCATATACATTAATTTGATGATAAATGTTAAATTTTAAAGTTACAGGCCTATTAATAAATTCTACATCTATTCAGTTAGGGTCTTCAAGATTTGAATTTTGAAGTTTTTGACTTTGAATGCTGATTCTACTTAAAATTAGGCAAAAAAAACTTGTTCCACTTGAAAATGTAGGGCCAAATTACGTTGTTTAGCTATTTTCTGAAGTTTCATTCTTTACACATAATAATTTTTCTATACAAAAAATATTATTGGATTAAGTTCTTACATTGTTTAGACCGAACAAAAGAATGTCCGTTTCTTGAACACATTTTCAATATTTATTCTCTTTATGACTGCCATTTAAAATTTTATAAAGGTAATACATAAAAAATGTTTTATTTTATCAACATGTTGCGAAACGTAAAAATGACTAATTTAAATTAATAAATTCTAACAAGGAATAATAACAAGGTAAAATAAATAATAAGCAAGGATACTAATCTCGCAAAATCTGACAGGCAAAAATAGAGCAATTGTGATAAAATGTAATTTTTGCACGAAGATATAAAAATTTCCATTGTAGAGATAACAATATACTCTTCTTATAAGATATTTGCGATCTTGGTATAATAGTTTTTAAAAATGGTTTAAGCTATCTGTTTAACTGATGCTTCTGTGGGGTATAAGTATTTAATCAACAATTAAAATGTAATTTGGCTAAATCATTATATAACACAGCTAACCTTTCAACTAAACTATTTTACGAAATTTAAACTAATGAAATAAAGAAAATGTAATTCTGAGTGTAAGAAAATCCAACTTTTAATATCAAAAAGAGAAGAATATTAGATTTTTCCTTCTGGCTTGTTTCCCAATAACCCTTGGTTCAATATTCTTTTACCTTGTAGATATTGTGAGGTAAAGGAAGAAATATGGTATAAACCTTTACTTTGTCAGTCTATATTGTCTCATCTATATTTTAGGGTTGGCGGCTTTACTAAAAGATATTATTTCTTTGTTCATGATAAAACTATTTAATTCAAGGAAAATCTGTTGTGGTGCTTTTCAAGATTAAAATAACATACAATTGGCGATAAAATAAAATAACATTTTAGTTTTCCATCCTCAAAACCCACATATTACTTTCCAACTAGAGATTTAAAAACCATTTGCAATGTGTGATTTTATTTCAATGAAAAGATAGACATCAAATTATTTTCATCATGAACAAAGTTATAGCAATGGAATAGGATGAAATGGAGTTGAAATGAAAACTAAACACAGACTACGTTAACTACAGATACATATATACGTTAACTATAGACAGAAACGTTTCACATACTGTAGTCATGTCTTTCTGTGCTATCAAAAGAGGCTCCATTAAAAACTAGTGAACATTTTCAAAAGTAAATTTATAAAAATTATAATGATAATATAAGAAATAATTTAAAATGTTTAACCCTCAATATTTTAGGATAGGTAAATGGTTTAACGTACTCTTTCAATGAATTAAACTATTAAATAAGAAATATGTTTTCTTTGAGTTACATTCAAATACTATACAAAAATGTTATTTTTCTTTAACAAATAAGAAATGTTAAAATGTTCATTATCTTCACAGTTAATTCCGTGTGCCTCTTCAAGAACATTCCTTGTTCTCGTTTTCACCGCTCGCCTCGTCATGGGGACTAAAGAGGCTTAATGAACACTTTGTTCCTTTCACTGAACTTCCTTACATGGGAGGTTGGTAAACTATTTACTGTAGCTATGTTTTGCAAAGGTCTATAAAAATATAAAATAAACGTAGAGGTAATGTGTATTGGAACTATTTATTGTATATTTAATGATATATATGACTTTTTAATTATATTTCATAATAGGGTACTAATACCTAATGGATATGTGTAAATATAAAGTATGTGTCAAATTTACTGTAATATATACTTACTTTTTTCCTGTATTACTTTCTTCCGTGGTAATCTTAAAAAAATCGCTCAAAATGGTTGCATTATCATTAGTTATAAAAATAATTTTTTAAACGTACACACTTTAAAACTTCCACCATAAATACAAATTTATGGTGAAATTAAATGCTTTATTGTCAATTGAAACAAAAAATTTTTATGACAATCATAAAAAATCAAACTAACAGGATAGTTTGTTACATAAAAAACTTAACATCAAAAAACTATTCAGGTTTGTACAGTTGGGCGTTTGTAAAAACCGTTTTAATAACATTCTTAAATTTAGATCTAGACAAATTTGTAATGTTAAGAGGCAAATCAGTATACATTTAAATACCTTAATTACTAAACCTATTTTGTATGTCTGAAAACATGCACATTGACGTGGGAATATAACCTCTAAACCTTGTACAGTAGTTGTAAATAGCTGAAATTTTTGTTAGATTTGGTAGATTTTCCTTGACAAATATCAAACGTGACATGACAAACAATAATGCAAGTATTTCAAGAGCAATGAAGAGTGGTTTGCCATGGATTTGTTTATAAACGCCAGACATTAATCTTACAGTTTTTTTCTGCAAGGTAAAAATTCTGTACAATAAAAATACGGAGAAGAACATCAGGAGAAACACCAGCCCTGAGTGATAACAATAATAAATGATAACAAT
The DNA here is from genome assembly GCA_030545055.2 of Neoaliturus tenellus. NCBI lineage: Eukaryota > Metazoa > Arthropoda > Insecta > Hemiptera > Cicadellidae > Neoaliturus > Neoaliturus tenellus. The sequence continues at coordinate 2,095,752 of CM061536.1, forward strand.
ATTACTATTAGACCATGAAAATATTGTAATCTACCGTATTAAAATACGTTTTTTTATTTAACATTACAAACCATCAAGTTAATTTTAAAGATTTAACATGTTTTTACAACCCCAGAATGATGACCCTTTTTACGTACAAAATGTTTTCCGAGTTGTAGCTTAAAGTTCATAAAAGTCGAAGAAATTTGATTTTATATTTTAAAAAGTTTTCATTGAAGGTTTTAATACAATTAATGGTGTAAATACCTGATTAATTGTAATCCTTTTGTTACGACAGCAACTAATTTCGACTCACGTCGGAGTCATCATCGGGCTTGAACAAAGCTGTGAATAATTCTCTTCATATGAAAGTCGTCAAAATGATAAAAATTTTAATAAATAAACACGGACACATATTACACAGAAGGACCGTGTTATAAGGAAGGACATACTCATTATAAATGTATGTATAAGTGTGGATGTCCTCAATGTCGAAATGTAAAATATAAACGGTCCCCAAAAGTAGAACTGTAGTCGGCCACCACCTGTAGACCAGCTCTTGATGATCAGTCGGGCCTCATTCGAGATAGATCTGTTGTTGATTTTGAATTATTCACCTTTTTCATCGTTCATTAAAACAATCAATAGATATTCTCCATTCACAATTTCCTGTTTCTCCAACTTTACCCGTCAATCTTTGGCAATACGCTCGTTGGTTACCCCAAGCAGATAGTTGACGGAGGCGGGAGCTATTCTCTACATTGTGGGACATCCTTTCTTAGTAAAGCTTTAAATCCGAGGCCTTTACCTGTGATAACGCCCTTTATAAACTGTTATCCACAGAAGTGGGGCATACATTAAACATCGATATTCACCAGGTTTTGCCTTTCGCCCAATAAGATCAAAATACAGAGGTCATTAAAACGGAATTTAGGGGCAGCCGATATGGTAGCACTTAAAAATGTAAAGGTAATTAATTCTTAATAATTGTGTGATGCAGCCCAAAGCGTAATAATAGAGTAATAATGAATGTATATACTTACTGCTAACACTTGCATGGCTCTACCCCTAATCCTTCGTTTACCAGGTAAGAGCACAAATTTTCTTTCCTTACACCCCTAATACTTTTCTCTTCCAACGAAAACTATTTAAAAGTTTCTTATTAAAGAAGGAAAAATATTTAAAAAATCGAACATTAAAAGACTTAAACTTTGTCTTTACAATACACCTAGGCTATATTTATGTTTCTTTACAATAATATATGATATTTATATTTTAAATGTTTAGTAGACATAATTTAACTAGGAAAAGAATTTTTGGAGGTACCATTTGTTAATGTAATTCTGGATAACTTAATAACGGAAATAATTCATTAAAAATGAAAACTACTTGCAGTACTTTTAAAGGTTAGGTATATTTGATATTTTAACAAATAATGTTATATACTAACATAATCAGTTCATGGTTTTTAATAATTAATTTATTTTGCAATATTCGTAGATCCCTTAAAAATAATGATTAAAATATCAATAATTCTATAAAAAGTTTGATTAAGTTTTAGATTGAACTTAATATTTTATCAGTTTTATTGTTTCAATTAATATTCCCTTATTTAGATTTTATAACTAAATAACAAGGTTCGACTTTTCTAAATCAAACATATGCTTTGCCAATCTATAAGTAAAACACATAAAACTAAACATTTAATATTCGTTTTCAGTTTTAATGATTACAACTTAAAATAACGATTACAATATTTATAAACACATAAAACACTCTATAGTAGACTATATCGTGGCAGGACTCTAGCTTTCCAATCCAAAGCCGGAGTTTAATCGTGAGCCCAGTCCTCTGTTGACTCGAGTGCAATTTCGGACAACACAAACAACACTCAAGAGGTCTGTTTCTGAATTATTTTGAAATCCCTCTGAAAGTTGTGTTTACAATTTATCAAGTGATGTATTTCTCAAGTGATGCTTATTGTGAGAGTTTTTTTATAAACTGTTAAGTAGAAAGACTTATATTAATGTTGAATATTTTTTATCAAATGCAAAACATTCTACTCTTTTAAATTTCATTCTTGGAATCTGTGCATTACTTTTACATAGCATTTATTAGTTATTAATTAGTTAGTATACACAACGAAGAAATGAAACTAAAGTTATGGATTGTAAAAAGCTTTAGACTATGTTTTAAAATGCTCACATTGAGAGAAAAGTTTTTAAGGTTTAATTTCGTGATCCCCCGAGTCATTCGGAATAAGGGAAACCCCTTTACAGTAATTCGTTTCTAAGAAAAAGCAACTTGAAAACTTTTATCTTTACACATTCATCGTATGAAATTAAAGTTAATATAAATTGCATACTTTGGTTTTATTGCTCTAGAACTAAGGCACTAGAATGTTCTGTGTATTATGAAAATACGAATAATAAAAACATTAAATTATGATCACAAAGTTTCTTCAACCCATCATACTGTTTAAGCTTACTGTACCACTCAAAAAGAAGTGACTTAATGAAGTGCCACATTTCTTATAAAGTAAGTTGGTTTAGAATATTCTGTGTGTACCTAAAAAGACTACATATAAAAATATTCATAAATATACAAAAAAAATAGTATTATACTATTATTTGATAACTTTATGACTTGAAAACCTTGTTGAAGTGAACTTCAACAAGTTCACAAAAGAAATTGGCTAAATTTGAGTATAGGCATCAATGCTGGTCGGTATGCGTTGAATATTTCAAAATTGTTATAGTAAGGCATGCTTTGGATACGAATATAGCAGCACACCGATGTCTGGAATGTTTCATGCAGATGTAAGTGCCTGCCGTTCCCCAGCCCTGCAGACAGAGATGTTGTTTGATGGCCTCAGGAGACCCACCAGCAGACCACACAACAGGTGTAGATCCAGGCACGCCTTTAACATTCCCTGCAAACTCTCGTAATGGTGCACCATTTATTAGAATGTTCTTTCTTAATTTTTTTGTCAAATACACCATTTGTTTATTCTTAACCAAAGATATTATGTATGTTAACCTATTTTAGGTGTCTTAAAAAGTAATAAAAATGATACTTAAATTAATGAATTAACAACAATATTAATGTATTACTTTAAAAAGGTTCTAAATAGAAGGAAGTGTTGTATTAAAAATGATAAAGAATAAATGATATTATTGAAAGAACACTCATGTTCACCGTCAGTTTACTAAGAAGTTACAAATTACTATTTTTATATTCGTATTACATTACAGTAGATAATACTATAGTAGTTTTCATCACTAGGAGCAAAAGTGGGTCTTTTTGGTGCGCAATTGTGTTTTAAAAACGAGGACCAGCCGAGTTTTTAAAAACGATTAAGCATCAAAAAGACACTTTTGCTCCGAGTGATGAACAAAGTTTTTTATCATAATGCGAAATTAGACTTTTGATCATTAAAAATTATAACTATAAAGATGTATTTTCGAGGTTATATTTACAAAGTTAGTAATATGCAGTGTTTACATTTATGTTATTTACAAACAATGCTCTTTATAATGTTTGAATTTCAAAATTTTGCTCCTCAACATTAATAAATGAATCTAAATTATATTCTCCCGAATGTGTAACTGACTCACTCATCGGGGTATCAGAAATTCGTGAAGTGTCGGTAAGGCAGATTAAGGGGTAGTGCAGTCCCGCCGTGGTACAGTAGATCACATACTGTAGTTAAATTTGTTCAATAATATAAGTCCGAGAACTAAACCTGTAATGTGATCTACTGCACCACGGCTGTACTGCATTACCCCTTAATCGAAGTTGTGTAATCATTTAACCATCATTCCATGGTCAATGAAATGTGCGCTTGTTAACAAGACTTGTAACAAGATCTTTCACTTCTTATTATATTAGGGTGCGAAACTCAGCTTGCACTTTAAAATGGAATTGAGTGAATGATCTGCCTATGAGTAGGGTTGGCGGGGAATGGGGACAAAAAACGGGGTGCGCATGCGCCAATTTTTTTCCGTGACGTCACGGTGACGTCACCAAGATGGCGGCGTTTTTTTTGTGACGTCAGCTGTTTTTTGTGACGTCATCGGCGACGTCAGGTGTTTTTTGTGACGTCATCGGCGACGTCAGCTGTTTTTTGTGACGTCACCAAGATGGCGACGTTCGCGCCAATTTGACTGTTTTTCTGTGACGTCATCATGGGGAACAAGACCATATGGATCGCAGGGGTCATACTATATAAAGTGTACACAATACTATATAAAGTGACATGTTCGCGCCGACGTCAGCTGTTTTTCTGTGACGTCATCGCGGTGTCCGCGCCAATTTGAGCTGTTTTTCTTGTGACGTTATCGCGGCGTTCGCGCCAATTTTGACAGCTGATAGGATTTTCGTGCCAATTATGACGTCATCAAGATGGCGACGTTCGCGCCAATGTGACTGTTTTTCTGTGACGTCATCAAGATGGCCTGCCAATGGTGGTGCCTGACAGGTGTCGCCGAGGGACCGTTACCGGCCGCGTGGTCCGCCTACGTGACCGATGGCTGCCGTTTGGCGGGAACCAACACGTGGGATAAATAATGTAAGAATATTTATGAAAGCTCAACATATAACTGTGGAACTCTCACAATTGGCGACGTCAGCTGTTTCTTGTGACGTCATGGCGGCGTCAGCTGTCTTTTCTGTGTCATCAAGATGGCGGCACCCTTTCGCGCCAATTTGAGCTGTTTTTTTTGTGACGTTATGGCCGCGCCTGACAGGTGTCGCCGAGGGACCGTATGAATGTTACCGGCCGCGTGGTCCGCCCACGTGACCGATTGCGTCATGGCTGCCGTTTGGCGGGAACCTTTGTGAGTGACGTCACCGACCACGTGGACTGCTCTGGTGGACCGTGGGATAATTGGCTCACGTTTCCACACCACCCAAGGGAGCCTCGGCGCGTTCTTTTTGTTAACCCAGAGCATCCCCTGGAGGCCTAACCTCTGGGGTAGACCATTACAGTTTACTGTGGGGCTCAACGTTTCCACACCACCCAAGGGAGCCTCGGCGCGTTCTTTTTGTTAACCCAGAGCATCCCCTGGAGGCCTAACCTCTGGGGTAGACCTTTACAGTCTACGGTGGGGCTCAGCGTTTCCACACCACCCAAGGGAGCCTCGGCGCGTTCTTTTTGTTAACCCAGAGCATCCCCTGGAGGCCTAACCTCTGGGGTAGACCATTACAGTTTACTGTGGGGCTCAACGTTTCCACACCACCCAAGGGGTAGGAGCCTCGGCGCGTTCTTTTTGTTAACCCAGAGCATCCCCTGGAGGCCTAACCTCTGGGGTAGACTGCCCCATCCATCGCAGTCTACGGTGGTAGCCACTCCATAACAAATATTGCTACCTCCCATTTTTTTCTCCTCCGCTAATCCTGGTCATCAGGTCATTTACTAAGACAGAGTCTGTTCATTTTAACCATCTACCAAGATTAACGGAGGGGTTTTATATTTTTTTAATGTTTTTGGTGTGGATTGTGGTGACGTTGACCGGCTCATTCAGAGGTTTACGGGCCTTTTCGTCAGCCGCGCCAGGGACCTCAGGACCGTTCCAAGGAGTAGCCCGAACCCTCCTCGGGTCGGGGCGCCTCAATTTACTAGGCCCTCACATTCATACAGAGGTTTACGGGCCTTTTCGTCAGCCGCGCCAGGGACCTCAGGACCGTTCCAAGGAGTAGCCCGAACCCTCCTCGGGTTGGGGCGCCTCAATTTACTAGGCCCTCACACACCGATGGGAGGTTTTTAGGCCAACCATCATGCTCACTCCTGGACTTATGGGTTTTACGCCTGCCTGTTGAGTGGCAGTAACATTCACCATAATCCACAATTTTAATCGAAATATTTTTTATGTTCATCTAGAAATCTACCACTTACATCTTGATATAAGGCCACATAGTCCCAATCGACTTTACTAGCAAAGTCACGGATAAATTGTTCGGATAATGTTTGATATTTACACAGGACGTACCAGCAATTTTCAAAATTAGGGACCATCTCTCTTAGGAATTCTTCAGAGAACTTAGTTCGTTTTAAAACCTTGGCCCAATTGACTCTATGCGCATAGATCCGCAACATATCGATGGAGAAATCATAATGAGAGGATAAAAGATCCCAGTTCATGAACCGATCAAACTTCATGATAAAGTTGTCAGTCATGACCCCGGCGGGTTCTTTGGGCTCTACCGAGAGAAGATTCCATACAAATGTTGCCATGACGGAGGCTGAACACAGACTGAATCAGCGAGTTAAGCTTTTGTACCTTTTATGCGCAGCGTAGAGTGCGCATCTGTCAAAGCCCCCTGCGTGCTGGGGTAGGAGACAATATGAATATTCGACGGGCTCCTCGGTTCCGTCATATTCCAAGATGTTTGGATGAAAACGTCTTAAAAACTTTACTTTTTCCAAACCTTTAGTGTAGATGATGTCAAATGGCTTGCATAAAGTACGTATCAAATTTTCATCATATTTAATTTTGCCGTCACACCATCGGATGTGGTGATGGTGACGTGTGAGCCATCGTGCAGTACGCTGCATCTTTTCATTTAAATTTTGAATACTGTAAGGGGGACGAAATACTAGATGGCTGCATATTGAATCACCGACGATGGCAAACTCTTTTACAATAAACTTGTTATCGTTATCTTTAAAAGCTTGGAATTCAACTACCGCCATTGTAGAATGGCCAACGTCTGTATATTTGCAGCTCATTGAAAAGGTATGTTGATAAGTGTTGCGGAAGATTACTGTCAACGTCTACAGTGTCTTTGTCTATTTTTAACACTTCCTCTATAAATTCTCTTATAGCAGGTTCGTGAAGGGACACGTCAGCCAGACGGATGTAGATCAAAGGAAGGCTATTTATAAACTGAATCCACTCCGAGCTGTTGAGCGCTAAAGTATGCTCCCCATCGTGCAGGAACACGTGCTGTTTGCCAAATACAGTATTGACTTTGATGCCCTCACCGCTACCCAAAATATAATTGAATTTTTTCCCCTCTTCTACGGCTACGGTGACATTGTTAAAATTGGAAATGCCAAATTGATTGAAAACATCGTGGGGCCAGTAAACGCACCCCCTTTTCCCCTTAAATAAAACTCCCAAACTGTTATTTCTATTTTTAACGATCCCCGTTATGACACATTTAGTTAGTTCGTGATCGAGAAAGTGGGTTGTTTTTAAAAATACTCCGGTTAATATGTTAATGGGTTCTTTGGGCTTAGGAATTACCTGGATGAGATCCTCACTCGACAACTCCATCTCCACAACTGACCATTTTACAGCAGCTCCTCATCTGAAAATTCTTCTTCCTCATCTTCGGAATAATCGTATTCGGTACGCCACTTTACTACTATTTCATCAGCCCCGGCGGGAATATTAAACAAACCTTCTTCGTTTTCCCCATTATAGCAGTTGACGTAATCTCTTTTAATGAAAACCCCACCGCTATAATATTCAACCGTGACCCACCCGTGGAAACCCATGTTGACGCTACGGTGACAGGCGATCGACTGACACGTTTCATATAGTCATTTTATTTACGGTGCCAGTGAGTAGTGAGTATGTCATGTGACAGTCGTGTAAGAAAAGACAGTATGCCGTAGTATCTGCCTCCACGTTGTCCTTGGTTTCAAAATCAATTCGAACATCTACAGGTCCAGACTTGATTGTATCGTTTTGTTTGGAACAATCGATTACGTACAGAGGGGTCTCAGTTTTAAATTTGTCCAGCTCGACCGTTGGGGTTGAGTTTCTATTGTAATAACTATTTTGAAATCGATAAAACATCTCATAAAATATGGACATGTCACCGTGGATGTTATCGTAGGGGAAATATTGCGAGTTTAAAAATAGTTTCACGTTTTGTAGACCGCAAGAGTCAAACGATGACATGTTCTTTTTTAAATCATTTTTCCTCCCCGTTTGAAAAGCCAATATGGCGTAACGAGGTTTCTCGAGCTGGGATGATGATTTTACAGTCCACGAATGTATTTTGGATGTATTTAAAGTGGGATATTCGTGTATCTCCCAAGAGCGAAACGGTAGATGTATTTTTGTATCTTTTTCAATCATTTTAAAAAGTTTGAGTTTGTACGCATCAGACACGGTGACATGCGGGACTCTCCAATATATATTTTTAATATCAAGAGATATTTGAGAAGCGTTCGCACTATATACTGCGTTATTATCACTCGATGAGCGGAGTAAAACGAGTTCCTGTCTTGTATTTACAATAATACGACGGTAGTCTTCTGCAAACCCGAGCAGGAGACGCAAGGGAATGGAGAATGAAAAATCCCCATCAACTACTTGTGTTTTGCCGGGACCTAACCAACAAGCGTTTATCAAGCTGTGCAGCTCGCTCGGCTGAACCGATAAAAGACTTTTAATAGTTGTCGTTATACCGACATTTTTGGTTCGATCCACCTCAACACCCCCAATCTCATAGCGGATATCGTCAAATAGAAACGCTATAGCGTTATTTACAAAACTTACACTGGCCGCAGTATTATCGGCTTTTTTCCCGCTAAGTGATCCTAAAATGTACAGAGTACTATCGAACGGTGCCGTTATAATATCCTGCTGACTTATGGGTATGCGAATCTCATCGTTATTTTTATACGTGGAAGACGCATATGGTTTATGGATATGGAATTCCATCCCGGTGACTACATCGCTGTATTCAGCGCTATTTTCTATGTCCAACATTTTGAACCTTGAATCCCAGAGAGCGTAAAAATTTAACGTTTGCCGATGTTAACCTTACGGTGTTCGCACTCCTACTGACCTTAACCGTGTTTTTAACCTCCCTAAATATAAGCCCCATCCTTCCGTCTTATATGTAGTCTGACAGAGAGTGCCTCGTTTCTTAAATTTATTCTCTCACCGTTCTGGTCCTTTAGACAGATTGTAACGTTGTTTATCCTCTTGACGTTCACGGGCAAATAAACGATTGTGTTGGGTATCTCCACTATTTTATACCCCGGACCTACGTTTGGGTAGAACTCGTGGATCACGTGGCCCTCTTCACCGTTGTTGTACGATCCTCGAACGATATTACACTCTACGCGTATCACATCGACTTTCATAATATTGACTGGCCTATCAGATACGTGCTTTACTCCTGGAGGTTGCTTTCTACTATCGAATCCCAACAGCGAAGCGATAGTTTCCTCCTTTGTAAAATCGATTTCTTTTTTACATTCGATTTCAGCCTTTAGCGTATTATTATTCGCTTTTAAACTTAATCCCGAATCGTCTCCGGTTTTCTCCTTTAATAATGTTTCCAAGTCTTCAATTTCGTACGCACCCTCGTCTATCGTGACACATTCATTTGTCCCATAGTAAAATTTGTCATTTAAACCCTTTTCGATATTTGGAATTGAATGGTAGGTCATCAAGTCAATTAGACCAATCTCCCACTCCCCCTGGCTCACGTCCACTGTAGGAAAATAATCTTTCGAGAGGAAAGAACATCTACCGTTTAAGCAAAACATTGTCGCAAAGAAACTTTAAGCACAAGTGTCCGCACACGACTGAGTTGAAATTTTGTTCTCGCTTGTAGTTATAGTAAATTTCACAATCACCAAAATATCGCAACAGCTCCACTGGAGGCCTGAGGTTACCGAAACTATCATAATAAAATACTTTACGACCAAGTTTTCTGTAGCATACCCAGTGCGTACCACCCCCACTACTAGAGTCCAAATTTACAATAGCGGATTCGTATCGCCTGACAGACTGTGGCAGAGCGTCTTTCATATAGATTCCCCTAAAATTTGGTATTTTTAGCTCTTTGGCGTAGTACAATAAATCGTAATTTGTTAAAGGCTTTATCGGGATCGACGTTTTTTTTTAGTCACCTTTGGCTTTTTCTTACCACCTCCTCGCTTCGGGTAAGGTCTTAGGTATAACCCTTTGCCCTGCGTCTTGCGTTTGGCTTTAGGCTTCGCCTTTTTACCCCCACCAAATTTCGTTTTAGCTTTCATGGCTGTTGTTACAGCCCAAGCAGCTGCTTTTTCCCCAACAGAAGCGTCGGCCGCTTTAAATCTCCGCCAAGCGCGCTCAGCCAACTCTTTGTCCGCCTGTCTTCTACGCGCGTTATCGCTATATTTTGAATAAGCAATATCGTGAATTTTGCACGCTTCGTCGAGACCGTTCACGCCCTTATCACCTCGAGCTAACCTTTTCTGTAGCCTGGTCCCAGGACCACAGTAATTATACCCCGGGAGATGTGCTTCGAAAGGTAACAAGTCAATAGCTTTGTTAACTACAGAGGAGATGATACCACCACCTCGTACGACAGCTTGACCGCGTCTGACCGATCTTGCTTTGCGCCCTGCCATTTTAATACTGATGACGTGCCGACGTCGTGTCTAGTTAAATACCTACAGAGAGCGTGGTGCACAGGGCGTGCACTTAATCCCAACTTTTCCTAGTTTCGCAATATTTTTTAAAAATACACGTACAAAACTCGTTGTGAGGACAGTCATCGCAATATGTATCTATAACAGCGTGAGGGGCAAATTTAACACATTTCAAAGGACAACATGTATAGAAATGCTCCAGTTTATACAATTTTAGTATTCTCTCCTTAGGCTGCATGCAGTCTTCTATATAAGTCTTACACCTACAACGACAATAACCAAAGTTATTACATACTCTGTGAGCGATCCCATCTACCTGGCTTTTCGGTAGTATAAAACACTTTTTATCGCAACAGTACTGCTCCATCGTCGATGTTCACCGCAAGACTTCACACTAACGACTGACGATTTAGGAGCCTCCACCCAGCCTCCTAGCCCTCTCCTCCGCAGTTTCGAGAATCCCTGGTTGGTTCACCAGCTCTGACGCATCAATAGTTATTTCGTCATTGAACAAATCATCCCACGAGGTCAACTCTTGCACAACTTCAGTTTTCCAATCTTTTTCGTCGTGTAAACCCGCCCTGGCTCCATCTTTCGCTTTCAATTGCTTGTATATCGAGTACGCCAGTTCGGCGAGGGCTTCTTTAAGGTACTCTTTATTTACAGCGTCAGTCAGTCCTTGAGGCTTTTTTAGTTTTCTAATCCGATTATTCCCAGCATTCCAATGGGGTTCTTCTGTCCTCGGCACTTTACCTTTACCGGGATCAACCAGTACAATGGCATTTTCTTGCAAGTATTTTAATGTTACCGCATCGTGTATGTGTGTCGGATCTGCAACCTGAGAAATTTTTTTATTTTTAAAGTTCCAAGTCTGCGTACCCGGAATGGGAGTACGATGGTCTAAATAGTGTTTGTTTACCGCGTCGCCCGCCTTTGAGGGTGGAGCCACATTTTGTATTATAGTATTACGCACATCGTAAGCCCCGTTTATATTTCTAAATATGGTATTACCTTTAAAAAACGAAAAACTCACAGCATCGTTATTTTCTACGGGTGGTGCTACGTTTCTTATTATGGAATTGTTGGCGTTATAGACCCCTTCATTCGTTTTACTGATGGCATTTGTTCGAACATAAGCCCGATTTACAGCGTCTTCGTCATTAACTGGTTGAGCTATATCCTGTAGACGATACTGATGAAATGAATACGAATCGTCTAGTTTAATAGGAATTTGTGATTCCATATAATGTTTATTTACAGCATCGTCTTTTTCAATAGGGCTCCCTATATTACATATCCGTGTACTTTGCGCGTCAAATACATTATTTTGCAAACTGATACAGTTACGAAACGCCTGCACATGAGTAATATAGTTGACGGCATCTCGATTTTCTACGGCGTCTCCTACATTTACTAAACGTTTGTCTTGCATGTCATAATCTCCTTTGGGGGTAAGGTTGAACCCCTCACCCTTGGGCCCCCTCCCCCCACCCTTATCCTTCTTATCCGAGTAACGTCCGAACTTGTCTACGCTCATCGTAAAAGTGACTTGAATCTACTATTGCCTCCCCCTTTTATGTACCCGGCCTCCCTAAGCTCCTCTATGATATTGAGTATCTCGTTACTGTGGGAAGTGTTACCCGTCTCTGTCGACATTGCCAAGAGTTTGAGCCTATTGACCAGTTCATTCGGGTTATCCCAGTATATAATGTCACGTGATTTATTCGATTTCCAGCTAAGGCCACTGCCTCCTTTGGAAAGCGGGAACAGATGTTTGATGATATGTCTATATTTTAAACTATTATCCCTCCTTATCGGATTGTAAAAGCTATAGCCTTTTTTGTGAGCATTTGTCGCAATAAGTATATCTTTATACACTTGTAGATCGTCCTTTGAGTATATTTCATCGTTGGGGAGTCTTTTGAAGAGCAGCTCGTAAAGACCTTCAGTTGGACGAAATCTTGTATTATTGATGAGTATATCTCCATCGGCGTTGAAATCTAAATCCTTATCACCAATCATCAATTTGTTTCCCTCTTCGTTGTATCTCGGTCCGAAATCGTGATCAATAACCTTTGTCTTTCCACCTGTATCCTCCATGAGTAGTTTCATATACTTCTGCGTCAACGGGTTTTTAAATTCAGTTTCAAGGTAGCGTGATGCAGTCTCCAATCCAGACGGGGAGGATACAATATCTATCAGTTGACTGGTTTCATTCTTCGGCGTTGATACACTCGGAGGTGTAAACTCATTACCAGCTTCGTCAATAGTCATATCATCACTCGATACGTCATCGGTTTCATAGTCCATTACATCCTCCTCCTCCTCCTCCTTTTTGATGGGCTCTGGTTTAATCGAACTGTGAGAAGTCTTGCGTAGTTCTTGAATGATGGGTTTGTATTGCTTTTCCAGCACCTTCTCTGTTTCCATCATACCATCTTTAAACATTCTATATTTACGCTTTATAGCCTCCTTGAGAGCGGCTACTTTAAGCGTTAGCTGTTTATCAGTCGGCTTCATGATGAATACTGAACTACAATCTCAAGGTACCCTTATTTTAAGGCAGTTCCACCTGTTTGAAGAACATTGCCCGCGTCTTGTGACTCCTTATATATCTAACAATGTCTAGGAGCGAAATCCTAGCATTAAAATCCAAGTGTTTGTAGTAACTTTTTTCTCTATCGTCGAACCGTGGTATTATGTACCGACCAGTCAGACTTTTAAAAACAAAGGTACGTTTCCACCTGTCTCGCCACTGAGGAATTTCCGCCACAATATACTTATCGTTCTCCACAGTCTTCTCCATGAATCTTGCAAGTTTTGCCAAAGGCCTAGCTTCGCGATTATTTTCCAACAAAAATGAATTCAATAGCCAAAACTCACTGGGGTTTGAACCGGTGAACGCTATCCATTGGTTAAATAATTCTCTATTAGTCACCGTATATACACCGTTGGCTAGAGATATTCCAAACTTTTCACAATGCACAGGTAGTGTGGGCAGCGCTTCTCGTAAGAACTCTGTAGTATAAACCCCCTGGCAAAGGTTGTTGACTCCGCTAAACGGTTTATTTCTAAGACCTCTGGGGACTCCGTCGGGAACTTTATCATAGCCTACATTATAACTTATATCTATATAACATTTCATTGACAGTGCCGTTTGATAAATCTTGAGAGGTGACCCGATCGGGACAGTTCTCTCTGTAAGCAGTATACATCTGCTAGCGTAGGGTATTTTACATCCATATTCCAACATTCTGTTACATATTTGTGTAAAGTTTATGCTACCGTGAAGGTTACGTAATGGCAACGGTTGACCAAAAATATCTGGAAATGGTCTAAACCTAGATATTAAATTTTGAGGATTTCTCACGGTACAGTTGTTCATATCTTCATGGTACATCACAAGTTCCAGCGGTAAATTTTTCTCTTGGCAGCGATGTAGGAAATTTAACCAGGTCTCCCTATTATAGGTACGTTCACTAGCGGATATCATGAGTAAAATTACTGGTGGTATCACTGCTGAACGCTTAGATGTCTTATGCCTCCAACAGCGTTTGTTAAACGTATATCCGTGTGGGGGTTTCCTGGAACAGTAATTACCGCAAAAATTTTTATCTTTATAATAATATGTACAGAGATTCGAGTTGACCTTATGTAGCCTAGTGTCAAAGCCACGCAGGTCGTTATACGTGTAGATGCGCACCATTACAACTCTGTAATGAAACTGTCGATATTTATCCTGTACCTTCCCTTATTAAGATCGCGAGTCTTATCAATCAATAAGAACGCATGGTTGTCCCTCCATGCCAGAGCACAGAGGGTTTTAAACTTTTCAAAAGACATGTCAGTCGTTACGTGATCATTGTATATGTGTCTGAGGTTCATCTCGTCCTGTCTGAAAACTATTATCATATTACAATTATCTCGAACCAGCTGTTTGGGGATACTACTGTAGGTTTGTCCTAAATAAAAAACATCGATATTCTTATGTCTCCCCATGGTGAAATAACTTCGTATATTGTTATGTTTCTCGCAAGAAATGTCGTCAAATATCATTATAGAGTTAATTTCGGCCCCATCCGGGTGAATCACCTTACCATTATCATCGAAAGCAAAATAACCGATTTCTTTTGGTAAAGTTTCCTGTAAAAATTGATACTTTGGTTGGTACAGAGATTTGGAAAAAATGTATATATTTTCGAATCGCAATCCGTTGGGATCGAATAAAAGATTAAAAAGCACATTGGTTTTACCACAATTTGACGGCCCTGATATTATGCAACGAATGGAATCTGGTAGTAAAGGCCCATGTTTATTTTGGGAAGCCACACCGGAACCCGTAAACTCGTCAAAATTTCTTATAGCAAGGCGGGGGCTCTGTGTTGTCACGTGCATCGTTGAATGTAAACTGAGTAAAATACACACGTGCGTGCGCTTAAATAGATTAAAGCAGAATATCGCTTTTATCCAGCCAGCTATCCTGTTTCTTATCAAACCCCAGCCATCTGACCTTAACCTTATCTCCCCTGCGTTGGAGCACCTTTTCCACCAGATATACGTCTCCGGTGTTTGATTTACTCAACTCTTGTTCATAAAAGCCTCCATCCAACACGTCACCGGAAGAATCTTGCAAAACATACGTGACCGGTTTTGTAGGCTTAATAGCGTATATTTTAAACACTTCATTAGTCCAATTGGGAAGATATCCTTTAGTAAAAACTTTTTTATATTTACTTATTCGCACACTATCGCCTAGATTAAATTTCGTTTTATTTTTGACTACCTTACGCTTGCCAATTCTCGCCAGGATATCCTTGACATGCTTTCGCTTAACGTCTTTCGGTTTCATACCTATCGTGCGATGTACCGTATTATTGTAATTTTTAACTATAGTCGGGAGTATACTTATCCATTCATACGTCCCCTTTGCGGTAAACTCTTTCCACATGCGCTGCTTTAGCGTTCTATTAAATCTTTCAACAATACTCGCTTTCAAGTCTGAAAACGTCGCGTAATGATTTATTTTAAATTTTTTCATCAATGCGCTTATATATCTGTTAAACCATTCCGTCCCTTGATCGGTTTGAAAATGTTTCATCTTTTGTTTAGCGAGTATCGGTTCAAGAGCCTTGGCCACCTCGAGCCCTGATTTATTCTTTAATGGAATGGCAAAAGCGAATTTAGTCAAACAGTTGATCATGGTCATTATATAACGATATCCTTTGTTTAATTTTTCATAAGGCTGCATCTCGACAAGATCGGCCTGATACAAATCATTTAGATATTTAAGAGTTACTCTACGTCTCGGATAATTTTTTCGAGCTGGTCTATGGAGCTCATCAGCTATAGCACGTCTGACGTCCATGTTTACAATGATGGAAATTAAATGTTACAATTTAATTTATCCCTTTCGGGATGCTGCGGCCCCTACCACCGCCGCAGCAACGTGATGGCCTTCCAGAAAAAATTTAGTTGCCACCCCCGTGTTCCAGTATTCCGTAGAGACTATCAGTAAATTAGATTACCGATACTCTTCAAACGGAATACACGTACAGCCCCAGCCTCGCTGCACGCCGTGGTAGGCGAACTGAAGGTTCCCCACCTCCACCGTTATACAATCGATCTGCACTTGTAGTACACAATTATTAAAAATATTGGGGTATTGAACACGTTCGCTATGTTCATACCTGTGGCGGCCGACGGAAACTCAATGTTCTATGGTTTTTAGGCCAACCGTCTCATCTACCAGGTCTTACCTGAGAGTGCCTTGGTAGGTGGCCTCACCACGGGAGAAGACGAGGCAACTCCCAGTAGTCCGTGGTAGTCAAGGGAAATCATTTTCTACGGTAATTAAACCAACCCTTCCATCAGCGCTTGGAATTACGGTGTTTTATGCCAACCTTCACGCCGGTGACTATCCACAGACCCGAAGCGTTCAAGACTAGGCTTTACTAGCTTCCCTAACACACACACACACACACACACACACACACACACACACACACACACACGTATGCGCTCAATGCCCTATTTTTAAAAAATGTACCACAAGTGCAGGATTGATTGAAATATATAGAATTTGGAAAAATTATAGCCCCTCTGACCAATCCTTTCTGTTTTTACAATGCTTTAATATACATATACAAAATCCGTTGAGATAGCATTTTGGGCAATGATTGGCAAATTCATAAGCCGTTAATTTTATACACATATCAGGACAACATGTAAAGAGACGACTCGTTTTATAGATTTTAATTTTAAGCAGTTTAGGTGGATATGAAACTTTATATGATTTACATCTACACTTGCAGTAGCCAAAGCTCTCGCATTTACTACAAGCCAACCCATCAACCTGTTCCGGCGGTCTCTCAAAACATTTTAATTTACAACAATAAATATCGTCTTTACGTTTAGAAAAACAATCCATGTTTACAGTTGCACTGCTCGGCAGCTACTGAACATATTTTACAAATACTCACCATAATATTATTGGAAATATAGGTACACGGGATAGGATTAGGCAAGTTTTTGGAGTTTGTAGCCATAGGGTAGGGTGTCATACTCACCATGACGTTTCCGCTTGGGCCCTGTAATTTTAAACAATTTAGTTTCATTAACAGTTACAATATCTTTGTCCTTTGTTCTCCGGATTCGGAATTCATTAATTTCTAATGCTTCCATTTCAGGGGACAAGATCATTTCCTTAAGTTTTTCAAAATTTACAATGGAAGAGGTTTTCATATTTAGTGTGAGCCCCTTTACTTTGCACACTGGGATCAATGCTTGCCTGTCCGTTGACCAAACGAGGTATGCATATGTTTTCGGCCCTCCAGAGACAAATTCGACAATAAATGAGCCGGGTCCGTAGTCAACCAGCTCATCCGTCATTTCTCCGAGGTAGTCCCCAGTTGGAACTCTGTACAGTCCACCCCTCAAATAATAGATCGTCGAGTCTGTGTCAAAATATAATACTTGACCCCCTAGAGCCTCCAGGTGCTCATAAAGCTTGAGCCGAGCCTGAGCCGTTGTATAGGCAGCTATCACCACGTTGACGTTTCTCATAGGCTCACCCACTTCTTCTATGTACTCCCAGCCGACCAGAATCACATCTTCATTTATAACCTGGATCCTATTGACCATAATGTCGGGGCTCGTTAACATTCTGAACAATTCTTTCGATTCTCTCACAATTGACGCTTTAGTCTGATTTTCTCTCTGCCCGAACTTGCCCCAAAATGAGTTTAACATCAATTTCGCCAATGATCTCAATCCTCCATTTTTAACAATTTTTTCCTTCTCTAATCTGACCCCTTCGTGTTTGTAATAATCTGCGATGTACTTATCCCTGTCCTCTTCAGTCTTGCACCACCCAGGATAGCCCGAAGCTTCTTGTTTCATCTTTAGAAATTTATTGATAAAGTCTGTAAATAATCCTCCTTTTTCGTAGGTGGCCACCTGGTATTCCCACAATTCAAACATATCTAAAATTATGTATCCCTTCTGGACAGCCTTGCGAATCTCGTCCATCGTCCAGGTACCTACTAGGGCTCTTTCGCCGCTTTCGTGGTCACAATCTTCTTGGTTTTGGGTCTCGCCGCAGGTTCTGCAGAGTACAAACATTAATTTATTGTGCATTTTCGCTGGGAGTACGGGGTGATAGAGATCTCTCGGGGGCAGGACTTTACATTTTAGCAAACCATCCACTTCCAAACCTCTCTCCCTACACTCTCTGTCTCCCACATAGATTGTTGGGTGTCCTAAGGGGTACTTGCCATATTTACACACGTACGGATAGAGAGAGCAAACGTCGACATATTGTATAGTTTCTCCATCCGCACATTTATGGTATGTCTTTGCATTGCCAGTCCTGCCGCCGAAAAACGCCTTCCTCGGATCTAGGGGCAGAGTGTCAAGGATCGGCAAGCTATCCAAATGTGTAGGTTTTTCTCTCTTTTTAAGGGCTCTGAACTCACATTCCCACATTTGTATCACGTTGTCACCGATCTTTTCAATTTTTTTCAGAGTTCTTTCATATCTCAGCTGTAGCGTGTCTGAAGGGTCTTCTTTCAGGGGAGCCTCTCTGTTATAGGGGTAGCACTTTGGGCACCCATGCCAGTAGCACCCTTGAAACTCGTAAATGTTTTCACCATCGAATCCATCCACTTTATAGCCAGAAATCTTGACCTCCTTTCCTCGGCCGGCATGATCTATTCTTATGCCTCGTGTTTCCTCCTCATAGCTGAGCCATTGGATGGCGATGGCTGATTGCTTATCTGTCATTCTATAGCCATTTTTCGGGATAATGCCGATAGTGTTTGGTTTTAAAAAGTTTCTCCGGAAGGCCAGGTTGCACGCACTTGCGATGGTGATGGATTCGAGGAACGGGTCGACCTTACATTCTTGTAAAAATATTGTTCTAAACTTTAGGCAGGCTTGGGCCAAAATCTCAACATCAGACATGCAGTATTCGAGCAGCTCTTTCTGGAAGTCAAACACGTAGTTGTTGCTCACCTGTTCGCTATACCATTTTTCAAAATCGCTGTGAGATCTCTCGAACATTGTCTCGGGGCAGTAATACTGCTTATCTGGCATGGGGCCAACATAGTTCTGATTCGCCAGAGTATTGAATAAATGTGGGAAGTAGCCCTTTTTCTTTTCCGGCGGGAGATCGAATGCCTTGGGGAGAGCTGACAGGGCCATGGGGAAATAACTAAGGGAATCTACAAACCTGACGTTATCGAATTTCATTAGAATAATTTTTGTGCCTCTCATGACAAGCTCGGGGGTGAATTTAGTCTCTTCCATCATGTGTTTTAGTAAAAATTGGAAGTCAAAGCCTTGTCCATTGTGGGCGATTACACAGACGTTTTTGACATTTCTTCTCACCTGCAGGACGTACTCCATGAATTGTTTCACTGGGTCAGAGTTGAACACTCGTGTGCGGTTCTTACATTTTATACAAAAATCACTATCGATACACTCAGAGCAGAACTGCTGTGAAACACAGAGGTTGACTTTGTGTACCTTAACCTCAGGGTCGCTGGACAAAGCCTCGTCTTGGCGTGTCTCAAGGTCAAAGAAAATAAATAGAAAATTTTTGCTCTTTGGTTTCCCGTGATTACGCTTCATATAACATTTGTGGTTGGGGTCTGTATACTCATCACAAATCTTACAGTAAACTTCACCACATTTATGAGGGGTGGACCGCTCTCTAATCATCACCAACTTTCCACAATCAAGACATTTATGTACAGCTTTACATCTATCTGTCTGGTGAGCTATAAAACATCTCTGATTTTTAAACTTCATGTTGCATTTTGGACACAATATTCCACCATGTTCTTCTGTACAGGGAGGGGAAATGGTCTGACATTGCGAGCAAATGTTTGAACAGCGGTGTTCATTTTTGTGTTCGTAGGGGATGTGGCACCCCTCACAAAAGTAGGCGCAAGCAAACGCCGCAGTCAAAGAGTTGATCACATTGTAGTGGCCATTGTGGAAAAGTAGGTTAATTTTAAATTTTGGATTTTCAATGCTACCTTCAAAGTACACATCTCGCCCTTTGTGGTCATAATTGTAGACGGTAATTTTGAAATCTCTCAAGTAGGCTTGAAACTTTTCCAACTCTGGGATTCCCCCGCCATTCTCGGGCATCTCCACTCTAGCCCTACGAAGTAGCTCCTTAGCCCTAGTTGTTTGTCTTTGGCCTCTATCCATTCGTATTAATTTATACTCTGGGTCATTCGTAATCTTAGCTGCGGCCACTACTAAAGCACGGGGCAAACACAAATTATCTTTGTTATTTATCACCACAATTCCTGATCTAGCTCTACATTCCTCAGCAAACGTATTATACAGTCCTGGTCGTCTTTTGCCTCCTTTCCCTACAGGAAGGTTTATTCTAGTACATTCTACTTTAAACGTATCGGTGGATTTGATGGATTCTGAGTTACTCTGTACAATGCCTCCAAAAATTTGCCACAAAATATCCTCGTTGACTTCCTCTGCAGGTCGAAAATTTACATAACCTGGCTCCTTACTTTTTAAGTTCAACGATTGAAGCGTGAACCCCAATTGGTCATCTGCATTTGCTTGCGCTTTCATTTCATTTACAATTTTGGCAAACCCCTGTCTTAACCAATCAATCTCGCTCGTTTCAGGAGGAGGATTTGAAAATTTAAAAATAGTCTTACTGCCGTAAATTCTAAATTTCTTAACATATGTCTGCTCATCACTCAGTATTTCTACAGGCTCATGGGTTTCCTGTACAGGTTCACAAGTTTCCTCTACAATCTGTTGGGACTCCATAGTACAAAGAAAATGATAAGACTTACCCTACACACACTACTGATACACACACTACAGTAAAGTATAAAGAAAAATACAAATAATTACGCACTACGTTAAAAAGACTCACCCAAATATACACACACTACAGTAAAATATAAAGGAAAATAATTACGCACTACGTTAAAAAACCGACACTATCACAAACTAGTTTGTAAAATATAAATATCACGGAGCACACTCAAAAGACGTCCTATCAAAGTAATAAGATTAAAACTCGCGGAAATACACACACTATAGTAAAATATAAAGTGAAATACAAATAATTACGCACTACGTTAAAAAACCAACACTATCACGAACTAGTTTATAAAATATGAATATCACGGAGTACACTCAAAAGACGTCCTGTCACGACAAACTCCTGGCAGAGAATGAGAGAGACAGGTAGGAGTGTGGAGGGAACGCCAGCGCGCTCACCTGTGTGTAGCCACGTAGGCAAAGAGAGGCCTGGTGGGGTATTTATAGGAGGCTGACGCAACAGCGTGGTCACCTACATCTATTTATAAATACGACTCGGCGCTCTGTTTTCCCATAATTCCCGCTAGTATGTGGCCGATAATATTAATCAGCAAATTAACGGCTGTCATCCATCATACGTAGCGTCACCACTACACGGCTACCTTTAGATAGTCACGTACGCCATGGTGGTCCAGGGCACGTGGGCCCAATCACGGGGGCGACGGCAGGTGACGTGACCCGCGGCCATATGCTCTGCCCTATCGGGAGCTGGGGGCGGTTCCCGCAGGCGGTGACGTTGCGCGCAGCCATAACTGTTGCGTCACCAGCGGCAGGCCGCTCTAGTGAGGCAATCCCAAAATAGAACGCACGGGCGGTGGCACACGCGGCCATACTAGTGTGGGTGTCACCCGTTGGGCGCAGCCATATTCGTGCGGCGCTGCGGCGGAGAAATATCAAACTGCGTGGGCCGTGCTGCACTCCAACGGTAGGAATATCAAACAAGGCCGTGACCGGAGTGCGTCAGCGCTCCAGCGGTAAAATAACAAACTGCTCGGGACGTGCTGCACTATATTTATCATTCAATTTTTACATTAGAAGTACTAAATATATAATCATTTTTAGGTAGTAATATCGGTTACAAGTAGTAGCAAAATAGCGGTCCCACGACAATTGTAAGAGTTCCACGGTTATATGTTGAGCTTTCATAAATATTCTTACATTATTTATCCCACGTGATGGTTCCCGCCAAACGGCAGCCATCGGTCACGTAGGCGGACCACGCGGCCGGTAACGGTCCCTCGGCGACACCTGTCAGGCACCACCATTGGCAGGCCATCTTGATGACGTCACAGAAAAACAGTCACATTGGCGCGAACGTCGCCATCTTGATGACGTCATAATTGGCACAAAAATCCTATCAGCTGTCAAAATTGGCGCGAACGCCGCGATAACGTCACAAGAAAAACAGCTCAAATTGGCACGGACACCGCGATGACGTCACAGAAAAACAGCTGACGTCGGCGCGAACATGTCACTTTATATAGTATTGTGTACACTTTATATAGTATGACCCCAGCGATCCATATAGTCTTGTTCCCCATGATGACGTCACAGAAAAACAGTCAAATTGGCGCGGAAGTCGCGATGACGTCACAAAAAACAGCTGACGTCGCCGATGACGTCACAAAAAACAGCTGACGTCGCCGATGACGTCACAAAAAACAGCTGACGTCGCCGATGACGTCACAAAAAACAGCTGACGTCACAAAAAAAAACGCCGCCATCTTGGTGACGTCACCGTGACGTCACGGAAAAAAATTGGCGCATGCGCACCCCGTTTTTTGTCCCCATTCCCCGCCAACCCTACTCCTATGGCCAATTTTCTCCCATTTGGCTAGCAATGTTGTGACATTTTTAATATTGACGTTTACTTCAAATTCTACACGTTCAAATTAATCCTTACATTAATTATTTCAAATTTTACCCCCTCAAATAATATAGGTTGATATATTTATAGGAATAAAATTAATTTGTATCGTTTCTTGTTTAGCTCTCCCAAGGCAAACTTATCAAAAGCACATTAAATTACTGAAATTTAGGTTATTTTGAAAACAAAAAACTCAACATATTGCTGTATTTTCCTCCGTAAATCGCCAAGATATACTTGTGTAATGTCATGTAGGAGTTATATAGTTTTTTTTTTCTTTTTTAGATTTATCAACCACGTAGTCCTTCACTAAATGTAAAATTATTTTAGTTCTTCTGCTCTAGCGGCAAAAACGGTTGGGCCTATAAAATATTTGAGACGATCTTTTACTACGACTCTGTTTCAAATATGCCAAACTCGATACACAGAGCTTGAAGTAGGGAATTTTTTCGGAATTTCAAGTTTTTTTATTGTTTTTGTTTATTATTGTTTTTTAAAAACATTTTGTTCAATTTTACTGTATTTAGCTGAATTTTGCGTGTTGCTTTCCCATAAGCTTTAACTTTTGTATTAACTTAGCTTGACAGTAATATTTAAAGGAAATTCACTGTATTTAGAAGTGTAACAGTGCTAAATAATTGAACTCGTAAATAATAATTTATAATTAATGCCAGTTTATCATGTTTTGTTGGTCCTAAACCCTCCAGTACGTTTTTTAACGTTTACTTATTTATTTATGTGGGGGGTTTAGCGTAATTTTATAATAACTACAGTCATATTTTTTAGATCTTTCGAAATTGCGCATGCACATATCTTGGACATCACCGATATAAATAAAAGTCTCAAACATAAAAAAATTGTGATGAATGCCAAAATTATGTTTTTATTTGCCTACTAGGCGGAACTGATTGTTTTATACTTGTTTGTTACTTACTGACCCAAAACTTTGGTCTCCGACTATTTGAGGTATATCTGCAATGTTTAATTAATACTTGCAATACTTTATTCATTAACTACAGTAATATTGTATTAAGAAGCTTGAGGTTTTGTATTAACTTTGCATAAAAGGAAAGCTACTAGATTTAAAAGTTTAAAACATTGAACAGAGCTTGAAGTACGGAAATTATTCCTAATTTCAAGGTTTTTATTGTTTTTATAGTTCTACTGCAAAACATTCCATTAACTTAGCTGTAAGTAGCTGAATTTTTGCATTTTGCTTCACCATAAGCTTGAAGTTTTGTATTAACTTATAGCTTGACAGTGATATTAAAAGAAATTCACTATATTTAAATGTTTAACACTCTTAAAAATTTGAACTTAAATATTATAATTAATGTCATCTAATATTATGTGTTTTTTATCTTACCTGTTGAATATAAAAAGATTTCTCTGTTACCTATACTGTTAAAGTATAGTTTGTTTGTGAATTGGTGACATAAATCTAACTTTTAAACCTTTCACTTTATGTCGTATCTCAAATCGTTACTTTAAGAACGATTTACAACTTTTATTACTACTAAATTTCATACAACTTGTTTGTAGAACTAACTACAGTTATATTTTATTTGAAGTTCAAATTTTGCATTCACTGAACTTGTAAAATATCCCTGTAGCCCTAACTTCGACATAATTTAAAGGAAGTGACAAGAATAGTTAACAGGGGTCTTTGGCAGGTTCCAAACCGTTTGTTCATGTTTTTCTATTTTTGTTTCAGGTAAATTGTTTATTTCTCCATTGATCTTCAAAATATTTTATTTAGCTTATTCATTCTACTTTGTCATCTATTTTATTATGTTTCTTTATTTTATACTTCTTGCGCTAGAAGGGTGAGGCTAGGCATGGCTTCAAATCCCCCGACAATTCGTTTACTACAGTATAGTTGCGTATAAAATCCTTAACAATTTAATTAAAAATATTATGGGAAGATCTTTAACGTTTGACACTTGGTAAACTAGAAACTAATTCGGCGAACACAACGAGGGGGTATGGAAGCGAAGGCCTCAGCTAGGCTGTTTAGTGTTTGAGATTTTTACATACAGCAATTTACGAATAGGGGCAACTAATTAGGGTGTAAGGGGTGGAGCCTCCATTCAGCACGATACCTAAAATATTTGTATGGTTAATTCTGATTTCACCTCTCTCTCAATGTTACGAATTAAGGGGAACTTAGGAAGTAATTTTAAAAACTAGCCATAGGCGATTTTCAAAGCTTTTTATTATTGTTGATTATGGGTAGTGTGTATTAGCCGGTTTTCTTACTGTCATGGTGGACCAGTTTTTCGGTGGAACTAACCTGCTTCAAATCGGCTCTTAAGTAATTTACAAATGCAGGACAACCCCTAAGGGGGCATGGGGGCGGAGCTCCCATCGAGCCGTAGGCGAGTCGGTATTTATACAGGGCTATATTGATATATGTTTTGCCATTACTGTATTCTATCATATATGCTCTACAAGTTTGGTTCTATGACATTTTGGCGTATCTCATCCCCTTCAACCTTAAAAATGGGTGTAATTTCAAACTTTATACATTCTTCCACAAACAATTCGCTAATTTAATATTTTTTATTTACTATTATGGCGCACAGATGCCACAAACTTAGTAAATATTAGTGACCCAACTAGTTCCTACTATTTTAGCAGCCATTGATCAATTTCAATCAAATTTAAGACCAAAACAATTAAAAAAACTTGAAATGATTGATATCTTTTCATGTAAAGTGTTTATAAATTACTTTATACTGAAAATTTTACTGCCATATTGTTTTATATTTTGCTGGTAATTTATTCTATTTTAGACGCTCTACAAGTTCGGTCCTTTGCGATTTGGCAGTATCTCACCCCCTTCACCCTTGAAAAGGAGCGTACTTTCACGATATTGAAATTCTTTCACAACAATTGCCCTATATCAACTTTTGTTACTTGACTATTCGTTGTTTCCACGTATTTTTTTAACTTCCTAAAAACTACTAACGGCAATTTCCTTTTGGCATCGATTCGTTTTATCGACTACTAACACTTCGGGGGAACCATTATAGGGGGCATGGGGGCGGAGCCCCCATCGAGCCGTAGGCGAGTCAATAATATATACAGCCCCATGTGTAACTGACTCATCTATACAAATTCTAAACCACTTCCGGGTAAGATGAAAACATGATTTTTGGCACGCGGTCAGCTTTCGAACTGATACCCCCGGGAAAAGTCTGAAAACTGACAATTTTTCATTTCCACCCCTCCAAAAAAATAAATAAGGATGAAAACCGGTCGGCCGAATTTGTAAGGTTTTACTATTTTCACTGTAACTTTTGAACGAGAGGTCCTATCTCGAATCTGAGGGAAAATCGTTAGTTGGGAATTAAACGCTCTACAAGTTAGGCCCTATGACATTTTACCGTATCTCATCCCCTTCACCCTTAAAATGGGGCGTACTTCCAGAATTTCAAAATTCGTCAACAAAAATTGGAATATTTTAATATTTTTCGTTTAGTATTATGGCACATCGATGAGTGAAATTTTGTACATATTATGCACTAATATAGGTCTAACTATAGTAGCATTCATTGATCAATTTCAACCTAAGTTTAGTCCAAAAAAATCGTAAACAAACGAAAACCTTAACATTTTTTCATGTATAGTGTTTATAATTTACTTTTACTTGGTAAATATACTGGTATATCGATACATTTTTTGGCAATATTGTATTCTATTTTAGATGCTCTACAAGATTGGTCCTCTGACATTTTACCGTATTTCATCTCCTTCACCCTTAAAAAGCGGCGTATTTCCAAAATTTCAAAACTTGTCAAAATATTGCACTATTTTAATATTTTTAATTTACTATTATATGGCACATCGATGCGTGAAATTTTGTACATATTATGCCCTAATATAGGTCTAACTATAGTAGCATTCATTAGCCAATTTCAACCTGAGTTTAGTCCAAAAATCGTAAAACTCGTAATCCTTAACATTTTTAATTTCTACCGTTTGTAATTAATTTACTTTTACCTGTTAAATATACTCCTATATCGATTTATATTTTTCCAGTATTGTATTCTATTTTAGATGCTCTACAAGTTTGGTCCAATGACACTCTACCGTATCTCATCCCCTTCACCTTTAAAAAGCGGCGTATTTCCAAAATGT
The DNA here is from genome assembly GCA_030545055.2 of Neoaliturus tenellus. Classification (NCBI taxonomy): domain Eukaryota; kingdom Metazoa; phylum Arthropoda; class Insecta; order Hemiptera; family Cicadellidae; genus Neoaliturus; species Neoaliturus tenellus. The sequence continues at coordinate 2,122,496 of CM061536.1, forward strand.
CAAAACTCGTAAACAAATTTGCACTATTTTAATATTTTTCATTTACTATTATGGCACATTGATGAGTGAAATTTTGCACATGTTATGCCCTAATATAGGTCTAACTATAGTAGTATTCATTGGCCGATTTCAATCTAAGTTTAGTCCTAAATGGTCGTACAACACAAAATTCTTAAAAAAATGTCAAGTATACTGTTCGTAAATTGATATAATCTGGCAAATGTACTGCAAAATTGATATATTGTTAGCCAGTATTACATTTTATTTTATACGCTCTATAAGTTCAATCGTATGCAAATTTGCCGTACCTCTCCCCCTTCACCCTTAAAAAGGAGTGTGTACTTTCAGAATTTCTAAAAAATTGTGCTATTTTGATATTTTTATTTACTCTTATGTTATATGTATGCATGAATTTCTATTTATATAATGACCTTTACAGCTTCTATCTATATAGGAAGCTTTTTGCCAATTTCAATCGATTTTTAGCCCATAAAATTGTAAAAACACAAAATTCTTAACATTTTTTCATTAAAAGTGTTCGTAATTCACTTAAACTTTTTAAATATACTGCTATATTGATATATGTTTTGCCATTACTGTATTCTATCATATATGCTCTACAAGTTTGGTTCTATGACATTTTGGCGTATCTCATCCCCTTCAACCTTAAAAATGGGTGTAATTTCAAACTTTATACATTCTTCCACAAACAATTCGCTATTTTAATATTTTTATTTACTATTATGGCGCACAGATGCCACAAACTTAGTAAATATTAGTGAACCAACTAGTTCCTACTATTTTAGCAGCCATTGATCAATTTCAATCAAATTTAAGACCAAAACAATTAAAAAAACTTGAAATGATTGATATCTTTTCATGTAAAGTGTTTATAAATTACTTTATACTGAAAATTTTACTGCAATATTGTTTTATATTTTGCTGGTAATTTATTCTATTTTAGACGCTCTACAAGTTCGGTCCTTTGCGATTTGGCAGTATCTCACCCCCTTCACCCTTGAAAAGGAGCGTACTTTCACGATATTGAAATTCTTTCACAACAATTGCCCTATTTCAACATTTGTTACTTGACTATTCGTTGTTTCCACGTATTTTTTTAACTTCCTAAAAACTACTAACGGCAATTTCCTTTTGGCATCGATTCGTTTTATCGACTACTAACACTTCGGGGGAACCATTATAGGGGGCATGGGGGCGGAGCCCCCATCGAGCCGTAGGCGAGTCTATAATATATACAGCCCCATGTGTAACTGACTCACTCACTCACTCACTTACTTATGATCTTAAATTCCTGAAGCGACCGTTTAAGCTAGAGACTTGAAATTTGGCATGGACATTCTTTGAGATGTTTCAATTTAGGGAAAATCATAAAACTACAACTTTTTTTACTTTCAAATTATAAAAAAGGTAAAAAATATAGATTTGTTGGTAACGTAGTTCAGCCGTACCAGCGTATATCACCGCGTGGTATCGTAGATCACTTTGCAGGTTTAGTTCTCGCTTGTGTTTAGATGATCTCTTTCAACTACACCCGTGTTTGATACAAATATTGTATCCTGTTAAACATAAACGTCTAGTGTCGATTACGGAGTTTCGATGCATAGAGAGCGGTTTATTTCACCAGGGTATTACTCGCTTTGATTAAATAAAACAGTATATATGCCCAAAAACTACAAATTTTCAACTTTAAAATTATAAAAATTTCTTACAAGACGAGGTGTCGGTAGGGAAGTACGTTGGTTCTTAAAGATGTCGCTTAGTTCTCGCTTGTATTTAAATGATTTCTTTTAACTACACCTCTTCCCTATATTTATTCTCAATTGGACGCATAGTTGTTTGCGTATGATTTTCCCTCTGATTGCCGTGTTATTATTGAAAATGAAGTTTACTGAATCGAAAGCGTATCTATACATTCAGGTGATGTCCGCTTGATTTTTATATTAATTTGCTATTAATATTTTAGGTCTTATTACATTTTCTAGACTTTAGTTTTCTCATGCTGGAAAATTTCTTATAGGTTTTCACACAAAAAATTACCTTATACAGTAATTATAACTTAATTTTCTACTATTTCTATGCTGTCTCTCTATATGAATCTCTAGATTGAATATAGCGCTTCAGTTGATAGTTCTGGTGCAGTTTTACTTTGAAGAGTTGAACGTGTTCCAACACGTTTGACATTCAGTCTTTGACTTATTTGCTGCTGTCCAATCAGGCTTAGATTTTAGTTTAGGAAACGATTGAACATATGAAGTTTTAGAACGATTGAACTTTCCATTCTTACCTTCGCTAACGTTTACCTACTTCCGACGTTTTTTTAAGACCATCTACATATCTGATGATCCATCAGGCTGAGAAATATTATAATAACCAATTGTATTAAACTCAATAGTAATTTTTCTCGCTGCCACTTTGTCCGTCAATCTTCCTCAATGCAGTGCTCTCACCTTAAGTCTAGATTAACCCTCTTATTGTTGTAATTGAAAACTATTCTATACTTATCAATTATTGTAACTCTTTCAGTATATTTTAATTTAACCGATAATCCTTTTTTGGGCATTATTTCACAATTGGTTTTTTTACTACCATTGGTTGAAAATGCATAATGTACGCCGATTTTATGGTTCTTAAGTTGCAACTTTCTTCATTTTAAGACTATATAAAGACTTTAAGACTTCATGATTATAGTACCTAATACCCTGTGATCTATTACATACTACTAGGGCTCTATTTTTATTAATTTTCTGAACTAACATATATAACATTTAAAATTAATTGTTAAATAAATAATTGCTGATTTTGAATGATAAAATTGTTATCGTTTCTCTATATGGTACATATATGATTCCTGCGTTTCTTGGCCACCCCGTGGCGGAACTGAAGAATCTTAGCCTATACCATATATTTTTTTTATTTCAAATATCTTGATTTTGTCCCTTTTTTCTTCCATTACATACAACGATCCTCTATATAAATTTATAATTTTATTCCACTTTTATCTTTTCAGAATACAGCTATTACCTCAATCATTTGCAATCATAATCGTATCTCCAAATTTTTACACAACCACTTTTGAGCATGACTATTTACATAGTTCATTAATATTTCACAACTCCATTATATTTTTAACGAATTAAGGGGAACTAGGGAGTGGGATTAAACCATGAGCCGTGGGCAAATTTCAAAGCTTATTATTATTTATTGTGAGTAGTGTGTATTGGCGGCTTCTGTTACTGTTGTTGGAGTTGAGCCCTCAACTAGCCTGTTCATTGTATGAGGTTTTGACAGTAATTTACGGAATTGGGGCAACCATATATTGGGTTGGACCCTCAATCAAGCTTAACACCTAGAATATTTACATAAATAATATTTTTTTCACAGCTCAATTTTTAAAACTATTTACTAAGGAGGGGTATTAAAACCTACTAATATGAGATTATTAAAGCTTTTTTTTACTATTGATTGTGAATTTAGAGTATTAGATGGTTTTGTTACTGTCTTGGCTGTTCAGATCTAGTGTGTAACTAAACTATTTCAAACTTGACTTTTTATCAATTCAAACTAGGGGGCAACTCCTAAGGGGGCATGGGGGCGGAGCCCCCATCGAGCCGTAGGCGAGTCAATAATATATACAGCCCCATGTGTAACTGACTCATCTATACAAATTCTAAACCACTTCAGGGTAAGATGAAAACATGATTTTTGGCAGGCGGTCAGCTTTCGAACTGATACCCCCGGGAAAAGTCTGAAAACTGACAATTTTTCATTTCCACCCCTCCAAAAAAATAAATAAGGGTGAAAACCGGTCGGCCGAATTTGTAAGGTTTTACTATTTTCACTGTAACTTTTGAACGAAAGGTCCTATCTCGAATCTGAGGGAAAATCGTTAGTTGGGAATTAAACGCTCTACAAGTTAGGCCCTATGACATTTTACCGTATCTCATCCTCTTCACCCTTAAAATGGGGCGTACTTCCAGAATTTCAAAATTCGTCAACAAAAATTGGAATATTTTAATATTTTTCATGTAGTATTATGGCACATCGATGAGTGAAATTTTGTACATATTATGCACTAATATAGGTCTAACTATAGTAGCATTCATTGATCAATTTCAACCTAAGTTTAGTACAAAAAAATCGTAAACAAACGAAAACCTTAACATTTTTTCATGTATAGTGTTTATAATTTACTTTTACCTGGTAAATATACTGCTATATCGATACATTTTTTGGCAATATTGTATTCTATTTTAGATGCTCTACAAGATTGGTCCTGTGACATTTTACCGTATTTCATCTCCTTCACCCTTAAAAAGCGGCGTATTTCCAAAATTTCAAAACTTGTCAAAATATTGCACTATTTTAATATTTTTAATTTACTATTATATGGCACATCGATGCGTGAAATTTTGTACATATTATGCCCTAATATAGGTCTAACTATAGTAGCATTCATTAGCCAATTTCAACCTGAGTTTAGTCCAAAAATCGTAAAACTCGTAATCCTTAACATTTTTAATTTCTACCGTTTGTAATTAATTTACTTTTACCTGTTAAATATACTCCTATATCGATTTATGTTTTTCCAGTATTGTATTCTATTTTAGATGCTCTACAAGTTTGGTCCAATGACACTCTACCGTATCTCATCCCCTTCACCTTTAAAAAGCGGCGTATTTCCAAAATGTCAAAACTCGTAAACAAATTTGCACTATTTTAATATTTTTCATTTACTATTATGGCACATTGATGAGTGAAATTTTGCACATGTTATGCCCTAATATAGGTCTAACTATAGTAGTATTCATTGGCCGATTTCAATCTAAGTTTAGTACTAAATGGTCGTACAACACAAAATTCTTTAAAAAATGTCAAGTATACTGTTCGTAAATTGATATAATCTGGCAAATGTACTGCAAAATTGATATTTTTTGCCAGTATTATATTTTATTTTATACGTTCTACAAGTTCGATGGTATGCGATTTTGCTGTATCTCACCCCCGTCACCCTTAAAAAGGAGTGAACTTTCAGAATTTATAATTTTTTTCTCAAAAATTGTGCTATTTTGATATTTTTATTTACTATTATGTAATATGTATGCATGAATTTCTATTTATATTATGACCTCAACAGGTTCTATCTGTAAAAAAAAGGTTTTTGCCAATTTCAATCGAATTTTAGCCCAAAAAATTGTAAAAACACAAAATTCTCAACATTTTTTCATGTTAAGTGTTCGTAATTCACTTAAACTTAGTAAATATACTGCTATATTGATATATGTTTCGCCATTACTATTTTCTATTATAGACGCTCTACAAGTTTGGTTCTATGACATTTTGGAGTATCTCGCCCTCTTCACCCGTAAAAGGGGTGTAATTTCAAACTTATACATTCTTCCCCAAACAATTCGCTATTTTAATGTTTTTTATTTACTATTATAGCGCACAGATGCCTCAAACTCAGTAAATATTATTGACACAACTAGTTCTTACTATTTTAGAAGCCATTGATCAATTTCAATCAAATTTAAGACCAAAACAATTGAAAAAAACACGAAATTATTGACATTTTTTCATGTAAAGTGTTTGTAAATTACTTTATACTGAAAATTTTACTGCCATATTGATTTGTATTTCGCCAATAATTAGTTCTATTTTAGGTGCTCTACAAGTTCCGTCCTTTGCGATTTGGCAGTATCTCACCCCCTTCACCCTTGAAAAGGAGCGTACTTTCACGATATTGAAATTTTCTTTCACAATTGCTCTATTTCAACATTTGTTACTTGATTTTTCGTTGTTTCCACGTATTTTTTAACTTCCTCTAAACTACTAACGGCAATTTCCTTTCGACATCGTTTCGTTTTATCGACTACTAACACTTCGGGGGAACCATTATAGGGGGCATGGAGGCGGAGCCCCCATCGAGCCGTAGGCGAGTCAATAATATATACAGCCCCATGTGTAGACTGACTCACTGACTGACTCATCCATACAAATTCTAGACAACTTCCGGGTGAGCTGGAAACGTGATTTTTTGAATACGGGTTGCTTGAGGTCTGATATCCCCGGGAAAATCCTGAAAACCAACAATCTTTCATTTCAACCCCCTCAAAAAAATTAGTAATGTTGCAATCGGTATCCCGAATTTGTAAGGTTTTACTATTTTCGCTGTAACTTTTGAACGAGAGGCCCTACCTCGAATCTGAGACAAAATCGTTAGTTGGGAATTAAACGCTCTACAAGTTTGGTCCTATAAAATTTTGCCGTATCTCACCCCCTTGACCCTTAAAAAGAGGCGTACTTTCAAAATTCCAAAAACTTTTTGCAAAAATTGCGCTATTTTGATATTTTTGTTCCCTATTATGTAATATATATGCATGAATTTCTATTTATATTATGACCTTAACAGGTTCTTTCTATAGTAGTAGCTTTTTGCCATTTTCATTCGGAGTTTAGTCCAAAATAATTGTAAAAACACAAAATTCTTAACGTTTTTTTCATGTGAAGTGTTTGTAATTCACTTTCACCTGGTAAATATACTCCTATATCGATATATGTTATGCCGTTACTATATTCTACTCTAGACGCTCTACAAGTTTGGTCCTGTGACATTTTGGCGTATCTCACCCCCTTCACCCTTAAAAAGGGGCGTAATTTCAAAATGTCTTTAATATTTTTTATTTACTACTATGGCACACAGATGCCTGAAACTTAGTACAAACTATAGACTCAACTCGGTCATACTATGGTGCTAGCAATTTGTGAAATTAAATCTAAGTTTATGAAAAAAAAGAAAAATACTAAATTCTGATAACATTTCCACGTATAGTTTTTGTGATTCAGTTTAAAATAATGAAAGTATCGCTATTATCGATATATATGTTTTAACGATTATATTTTATTTAAAAAAATTGCCGTATCCCACAATTTTCGCCCCTAAAAATGGCGAACTTAATAAATTTAAAAATTCTTAAAAAACAGTATTTCAATATTTTCATCATCGTATTGCACATATATACCAGAAATTTTGTGGATATTATAAACTCAATTAGGTCTAACCGCAGAACCAGCCAAGAATAGTAATAAACTTTGTTACCAACTTAAGTTGTCGAAAGAATGTCGGTAACGCAGTACGGCTTTTAAACCACAGCGGCAAAAGTTTTTATCGCGTAAAATATATATAATTTCCTAAACCGTGTTCTTTTACAAAATAAATAGACACATTAATCAAATCAAAAAGATAATAATCCTCTTTACAAATAATTATTTCCAAAATAAGTCAGCACTTGCAAATAAACGTTTTAGGTTCTCGCCTCTATTATGACAAATTGGTTCCCTGATATAACTGAGTCGATTAATTCAATCCTTCTTCTACGGTCTATCTTTGTGACTGCAGTATTACCGTTAGCCATTCTATGGATTTTTCATCATTTGAGATTATTAATGTGCACATGTCATTCGCATGTGTCGCCCAGGGATCTTTCCATCAGGGGGACGAGCAGAGGTTTCCAACTAGCAGGAATACCCAATGTACTGCGATATCTGCCTGTGCCCTTGCTTGGAAGACCCTTGGGTTGGAATTCTCTACAGCGGGCATCGATACGATTCTCATAACTGGTGATCTTGTTTACAGGACATTAAGAGATGAGAATCGTATAGGTGACGGGCTGTACTTGGCAACCGACGAACTTCCCCAGGGATTCTCTATTCGGGGACAGTTCGTCAACGTTTTAGAGAACGATGTTGTGCACGACGCCCTCTATCCCGAGACATTGGATGACGTTGGGGTCGCCGTGATGTCTCTCGCCAATGTGTTGGAAGGCTTAATGGCCGAGGACAGCCGAGAAATGGGGTTCCTGTTCACTGGACAAACAGTTACAGTTGCGTTTTGGCGTTCCGACTCCCAGCTGTACCTGTTTGATCCCCACCCAGTGAACGAGAGCCGTCAACATGACATCGCGAATGACAACAACAACCTGGCACGGCTGTTTCAATGCTTCAGTTATCCATCACTGGCCTCGTTGTTGTTGTCAAACGCGGCTCTTGATGGGATTGCGAGGCAATTCTCCATTACTCGGCTCATCCTTAGAGAACACATTGAGTCAATTCAACCGGTTCCAAGGGCTTTGGATACATTACCACCTGTTATGAATACACCACCAAGGTCAAGTAAGCGAAAAAACTTTTTAGACTCTAAATTAAATGTAAGTCCAAGAGTGATTATATCTCCTCTAAAAAGTATAGTAAAACGGAAAGCCATTGGAAGGCCAAAAAAGGTAAAGCGCGGACGCCCTAAAGTCTTGACTACCACAAGAGAAGAGCAATTGAGGGAGGCACAAAGGCGTTACAAGCAACGGAACCCTAAAATCAACCGTGACGCTGTTCGCCGTTTCGTAGCAGAACATCCTGAGGTCCACAGAGATGCTGTTAAACGTTACAGCCAACGGCATCCTGAGGTCCACAGAGATGCTGCTCAGCGTTATAGCCAACAGCATCCTGAGGTCAACAGAGATGCTGCTCAGCGTTACAGCCAACAGCATCCTGAGGTCCACAGGGCTGCTGTGCAACGCTATGAGGTCTCGCATGATGGCGCATCCAACCAAAGACAAACATTGTTTCGCCTTAGAAACCCAAAGCTCAATGAGCTCCGTCACTTGCCTGCCTCACTTGCTCGACGTATCATCTCTAACGGCCCTATGGCACATTGGAGCGGCGATCTATTAAATCATATAACCGCTTATAAATTGAAAAAGATCAGTCTCTGGAGTGACGATGTATATGTCTGTCCTCACTGCCAAGCACTTCTGTTCGAGGAAGAAGAGGATCGGAAAAAATGGTGTTGCGGCGAGGGTGCATACAATGTATTGCGATTACCCCCTCTAAATGCACCATTTTACTCCAACCGATTATTTCTTGACAGAGCGCGCGCCTATAACGACCTGTTTGCTTTCTGCGCCCTCGAAATTTCTGGTGGATACCGGCATTCTAAAGGTCTTTCTTTCTTTAAAATTGAAGGTAGAATGTACCACCAGGTGTACAGTTTGGACGCTCAAGGCCAAAAGTTCAAAACTGATGAAGGTGTCGTCCAACTTGTAAATCGGTGCCGCCTCTATATTGACGACGGCGAAGAGCGCCGGAACATTGCCTTGGGTAGGTCACTTGACTCCAGCATCATCGACTCCATTACTGAGTACTTATACTCCTTAAATCCTTACATTAATGAGTTTAAGCGATTAAGCAACGAGGAATCGGTGAATGCTCGTTTGGAATTCCAAGTGACAAGTCGAGCTACACATGGCCCTGTTCTTGGCGACAGGGAAACTGGCGTTGAAGTGCACGCCGTGCTTAGCACTGCCGAGGCGGATATACAACCAAGGAGACTTACTATCTGGAAAGTGGGTTCTGAAAGGCCTTCCACAATCGACCTCTTTAGTCCTCTCATGGAACCCTTCCAGTACCCACTGCTCTATCCGCAAGGTACTTTGGGCTGGCACATCGGAATATTGGATAACAAAGGGAAAAAGCTTTCGCAGTACAATTATTCGCGTTGCCTTCTGTTATCCAACCCTCGTTTCTCTCACCTTGGCCGTCTTTCGCAAGCTTGGCAGGTTGAGATGTTTGCGAGATTCGAAGAGGAACGTCTCCGGTTTATTAAATTTTGTCAGACGAAATCGTCAGCCCGAAATGCAATGCGGATAGGACAACTGGACGAACTCGTCGAGGCACAACATGGAGGTCTGGCAGGAAGGCAGGTCATGGATGACATCGGCCGTGACGAAACCATCCAGGGTGAAGGTGGAGCGCAGCCTGGAAAGATTTACCTCCCAAGTTCGTTTACCGGTGGGCCTAGGTACATGAAAATTCATTATGAGAATTCAATGGCTCTGGTCTCGCGCCTGGGCTCACCGACGTATTTTCTTACGTTTACGTACAGCGCGACTTGGGAGGAAAATAAGAAAGCCTGTCCCCACGGAACTGGGCGCAGTGACCCTAGCACGGCTTGCAGAATTTTCCAGATCAAACTGCTTGAACTTCTCCGAGATCTGCGCAGCGGAGCGATGTTCGGGCGCACGAGCTATATCGTTTACGTCATTGAGATGCAAATGAGGGGGCTTCCTCACGCTCATATTGTTTTCAAGATTGACGGAGACGGTCCAGTTCAAGCGCACGAAATCGACACCGTGATTCGCGCAGACATCCCCTCGGAGGAGGAAGCCGGTGGAAGGCTCAGGAAGTTGGTGCTACAACACATGATTCATGGCCCTTGCGGCACCGACTATCGCACCGACTTCCCGTGCTGGGATTCTGCAAAGGGTTACTGCACAAAGTTCTTCCCCAAACCTTGCTGCCAGACCACTTACGTTGACGACCGAGGTTTCGTCCAGTACAGACGGGACTATAGAAATACTGGTGTCATAACATCTCGTGGAAGGTCTGTTACGGTCCACGACGGGTGGGTGGTCCCGTACAATGCGGCTTTGTTACTGAAATACGAGGCCCACATTAACCTGGAGCTTGCTTCTACTCGTCGCGTCATTAAGTACCTGTTCAAGTACATGATGAAAGGTGGTTCCCTTCAAAACGTCGCCATCACTCCTTTAGGACAACAGGAGGACGAGGTAGAGCACTACGTGACGAAGCGAATGGTCGGTGCAAGCGACGCTTGTTGGCGTCTCTTGGACTTTCCAATCTCCAAGTCAGAACCCACTGTCGAGTGTCTACCCGTACATCTTGAAGGGAAGCAACACGTCTGTTTTCGACCGGAAGACTTGGTAGACGCGATCAGTAGAGCGAGCTCTAAGTTGATATTGTACTTCAACAGACCTCCCGGCGAGATGTTTGACTCTGTTACGTACCAGTCGTTCTATGAGAACTATATTATACACGCCAAACGTCCAGCCATTCAACCTGTGTACGACCACCCTGACGGAAAGCACTTCGTCACGGCTCGCCAGCGTGGAGAGAAGGTGTGTAGATTGTTTTGGATCCCGCCGAATCGCGGGGAGCTCTACTACCTTCGGATGCTCTTGATGTCGACACCTTGCCGAGGCTATAATGACCTCCTTTCACGTGGCGGACCTGAATGCCGCACATTCCAGGAAGTCTGTCGTCGTCTCGGCCTGGTGGAAGACGAACAAGAGTACCGCGAAGCGCTGCGCGAAGCCTCTAGTTTCATGGTTGGTCGGAGGCTCCGTTCCTTTTTCGTGCTCCTCTGCAACATGGGGGCTCCTGCAGCTATTCTGTGGGAGGCCTTCAAGAACTCCCTTTGCGAGGACCACTTAGACAGGAACCCGGCTGACCCTGAATTGGCCTTCAAACTGGCATTGATCGAGATCGATCGTGGTTTGCGTCGACAGGGATTATGTTTGGTCGATTGCGGACTCCCGGATGTGAGGGATGACACGACGGAATTGGGAAGGGAGCTGTTGGAATTCGGTGAGAACCAACAGCGGGCGATTGTCGAAGAATGGGAACCGCGACTCTCAGAAGACCAGAGCCGTGTTCTTCAATACGTACGTTCCCTTCTTCACAGACAAGGCACCCGCCAATCCTCAAGGGCCATCTTCCTAGACGGTCCTGGAGGTTATGGTAAGACCTGCCTTCTCCGTGCCATACTCGCTTATGTGCGAAGTTGTCGTCACGTAGCTCTTGCCGTCGCCAGTTCGGGTATCGCCGCCAGTAACATGCCGGGTGGTTCAACCGCGCATAGTATGTTCCGGCTTCCGCTCGACCTCGGTGACGGTACAGGCGTTTGGAACATCTCCAACGGTTCCCAGCGCGCAGAACTGATCAGAGCCTCACAGCTCATCGTCTTCGACGAGGCCCCGATGGCGCATCGTTACATTTTCGAGATCCTTGACCGATCTCTTCGGGATCTCATGAACAGTGACGAGCCATTCGGGGGAAAAATCTTTCTGTGCTCTGGGGATTTTCGTCAGATCGCGCCCGTTGTTGTTAAAGCACGTACGCCATCCGACGTAGTGTGCGTTTCTCTTCGGGCTTCGCGTCTGTGGAGATCGTTCCGAGTTTTTACGCTGACGACACCGCACAGGACGAGCAGTTCCAGCGAATACTCGGAATTCCTCCTTCGTGTAGGAAACGGAACTGTTCCGTCTAAAACTTTCGGGGAGGGCAGACTGTGCGATAACCTTATCCCCTTGACAGGGGTGAGGTTTCTCACCTGTCTGGATGCCCTAATTGAAAACATATTCCCTCTCGACGTACTCTGCGATCCCGATCAGTGTTCTCGTCGTGCGATCATCTCAACTCTGAATGCAAACGTCACCGAGATAAACAATATCGTTTTGAATTCAGTCGAAGGTCGCCTTCATGAGTTGCGAAGCGCCGACATTGTGGACAAAGAGAACGATGACGAGCTTGGCGTCGAAGTCCCTCTGCTGAACCAGGCTACAGGCAGGGGTGTCCCTGATCACGTCCTGCGTCTAAAGGTCGGATCAGTGTGTCATCATGAGGAACTTGAATATCGCCGACGGATTGGTTAACGGCACTAAAGTAATCGTGACGGCGATTTCAAACCGTCTGATTACTGTTAGACGCCCCCACGACACGGTACCTATCGGCATTCCCCGGATCGTCTTTAGATTTCCGTTAGTGGAAGGCTCGCCGTTATACGTCCGTCGACGTCAGTTCCCTCTGATGCTGGCATACTCTATGACCGGCCATAAGAGTCAAGGTCAGACTATCGACCGTGTCGGAGTCGACCTTCGCAGTGACTGTTTCACACACGGCCAACTGTACGTCCTGCTCAGTAGGGTTCGCAGCCCTGACGACATCGTTGTCCTCGTCCACCCTGATAGGGTATCGGAAGGAGTTGCCTACACGAAGAACATCGTGTTTGACGAACTTCTTCGTTAGTCCCAGATTTGACTAAGCAGTAGGCTAGGGGGCCTGCTTTATCAAAACTTCCCCGGCGGATTTTGACTACGGCAGTACGATAAGGGGCCTGCCTCATCAAAAGTCCCTGCTGTTTTTAATTTTGTTTTGAATTGTGTGTTTGATTTTGTTTTAGGGTATGCAGCAGAGACAAGTGGAACTGCTTAGCATACTACCCGGTGTGTTTTTAGATTTAAGATTTGAACTTATTTCGCAGAGGCGAGGGTAACTGCGTATCAACCTGCCCGGTGTGTTTTAGATTAAGGATTTGTAAATATTGTACATATGGTCTCTGGTTTCCCGGCCTCCCCGTGGCGAGACTGGATACGCCGAACTAATAATAGGTTCTGGCTAACTGACAGGGAAACAAATTAACTATACAAAATGCAGTTTTATTTTTTATTTTACTTACACCAACTACTACAATTAAACTACTTCAACTACTACTTAAACTTAACTTTAACCAACTATACCTTAACTATCATCCACTACCTTACTACTTTAAGTAACACACTTTAAGTAAACTATAATTTACCTTAACTATGTTACCTACCTTACAACTTAAACCAACTGTACCTAAACTAAACTACAATAACTACTTAAACCTACTTACCACCCACTATTACTCCAACTTGATTTATTTAACTATTCATCGTTCCTACGTATATTTAAATTTTCCTCTAAAATAATAACAACATTTTTTCATGGGCATTGATTCTATTTATCAACTACTAATTATTTGGCGGAACCGGCCTGGGGGTATGGGGGCGGAGCCCCCATCGAGCCGTAGGCGAGTCAATAATATATACAGCCCCATGTGTAACTGACTCATCTATACAAATTCTAAACCACTTCCGGGTAAGATGAAAACATGATTTTTGGCACGCGGTCAGCTTTCGAACTGATACCCCCGGGAAAAGTCTGAAAACTGACAATTTTTCATTTCCACCCCTCCAAAAAAATAAATAAGGGTGAAAACCGGTCGGCCGAATTTGTAAGGTTTTACTATTTTCACTGTAACTTTTGAACGAGAGGTCCTATCTCGAATCTGAGGGAAAATCGTTAGTTGGGAATTAAACGCTCTACAAGTTAGGCCCTATGACATTTTACCGTATCTCATCCCCTTCACCCTTAAAATGGGGCGTACTTCCAGAATTTCAAAATTCGTCAACAAAAATTGGAATATTTTAATATTTTTCGTTTAGTATTATGGCACATCGATGAGTGAAATTTTGTACATATTATGCACTAATATAGGTCTAACTATAGTAGCATTCATTGATCAATTTCAACCTAAGTTTAGTCCAAAAAAATCGTAAACAAACGAAAACCTTAACATTTTTTCATGTATAGTGTTTATAATTTACTTTTACTTGGTAAATATACTGGTATATCGATACATTTTTTTGGCAATATTGTATTCTATTTTAGATGCTCTACAAGATTGGTCCTGTGACATTTTACCGTATTTCATCTCCTTCACCCTTAAAAAGCGGCGTATTTCCAAAATTTCAAAACTTGTCAAAATATTGCACTATTTTAATATTTTTAATTTACTATTATATGGCACATCGATGCGTGAAATTTTGTACATATTATGCCCTAATATAGGTCTAACTATAGTAGCATTCATTAGCCAATTTCAACCTGAGTTTAGTCCAAAAATCGTAAAACTCGTAATACTTAACATTTTTAATTTCTACCGTTTGTAATTAATTTACTTTTACCTGTTAAATATACTCCTATATCGATTTATGTTTTTCCAGTATTGTATTCTATTTTAGATGCTCTACAAGTTTGGTCCAATGACACTCTACCGTATCTCATCCCCTTCACCTTTAAAAAGCGGCGTATTTCCAAAATGTCAAAACTCGTAAACAAATTTGCACTATTTTAATATTTTTCATTTACTATTATGGCACATTGATGAGTGAAATCTTGCACATGTTATGCCCTAATATAGGTCTAACTATAGTAGTATTCATAGGCCGATTTCAATCTAAGTTTAGTCCTAAATGGTCGTACAACACAAAATTCTTAAAAAAATGTCAAGTATACTGTTCGTAAATTGATATAATCTGGCAAATGTACTGCAAAATTGATATATTGTTAGCCAGTATTACATTTTATTTTATACGCTCTATAAGTTCAATCGTATGCAAATTTGCCGTACCTCTCCCCCTTCACCCTTAAAAAGGAGTGTGTACTTTCAGAATTTCTAAAAAATTGTGCTATTTTGATATTTTTATTTACTCTTATGTTATATGTAAGCATGAATTTCTATTTATATAATGACCTTTACAGCTTCTATCTATATAGGAAGCTTTTTGCCAATTTCAATCGATTTTTAGCCCATAAAATTGTAAAAACACAAAATTCTTAACATTTTTTCATTAAAAGTGTTCGTAATTCACTTAAACTTTTTAAATATACTGCTATATTGATATATGTTTTGCCATTACTGTATTCTATCATATATGCTCTACAAGTTTGGTTCTGTGACATTTTGGCGTATCTCATCCCCTTCAACCTTAAAAATGGGTGTAATTTCAAACTTTATACATTCTTCCACAAACAATTCGCTATTTTAATATTTTTATTTACTATTATGGCGCACAGATGCCACAAACTTAGTAAATATTAGTGAACCAACTAGTTCCTACTATTTTAGCAGCCATTGATCAATTTCAATCAAATTTAAGACCAAAACAATTAAAAAAACTTGAAATGATTGATATCTTTTCATGTAAAGTGTTTATAAATTACTTTATACTGAAAATTTTACTGCAATATTGTTTTATATTTTGCTGGTAATTTATTCTATTTTAGACGCTCTACAAGTTCGGTCCTTTGCGATTTGGCAGTATCTCACCCCCTTCACACTTGAAAAGGAGCGTACTTTCACGATATTGAAATTCTTTCACAACAATTGCCCTATTTCAACATTTGTTACTTGACTATTCGTTGTTTCCACGTATTTTTTAACTTCCTAAAAACTACTAACGGCAATTTCCTTTTGGCATCGATTCGTTTTATCGACTACTAACACTTCGGGGGAACCATTATAGGGGGCATGGGGGCGGAGCCCCCATCGAGCCGTAGGCGAGTCTATAATATATACAGCCCCATGTGTAACTGACTCACTCACTCACTCACTCACTTATGATCTTAAATTCCTGAAGCGACCGTTTAAGCTAGAGACTTGAAATTTGGCATGGACATTCTTTGAGATGTTTCAATTTAGGGAAAATCATAGAACTACAACTTTTTTTACTTTCAAATTATAAAAAAGGTAAAAAATATAGATTTGTCGGTAACGTAGTTCAGCCGTACCAGCGTATATCACCGCGTGGTATCGTAGATCACTTTGCAGGTTTAGTTCTCGCTTGTGTTTAGATGATCTCTTTCAACTACACCCGTGTTTGATACAAATATTGTATCCTGTTAAACATAAACGTCTAGTGTCGATTACGGAGTTTCGATGCATAGAGAGCGGTTTATTTCACCAGGGTATTACTCGCTTTGATTAAATAAAACAGTATATATGCCCAAAAACTACAAATTTTCAACTTTAAAATTATTAAAATTTCTTACAAGACGAGGTGTCGGTAGGGAAGTACGTTGGTTCTTAAAGATGTCGCTTAGTTCTCGCTTGTATTTAAATGATTTCTTTTAACTACACCTCTTCCCTATATTTATTCTCAATTGGACGCATGAAAAAAATGAAAAAATGAAAAATTTTGAATTTCAATCGTTGTGTTTGCGTATGATTTTCCCTCTGATTGCCGTGTTATTATTGAAAATGAAGTTTACTGAATCGAAAGCGTATCTATACATTCAGGTGATGTCCGCTTGATTTTTATATTAATTTGCTATTAATATTTTAGGTCTTATTACATTTTCTAGACTTTAGTTTTCTCATGCTGGAAAATTTCTTATAGGTTTTCACACAAAAAATTACCTTATACAGTAATTATAACTTAATTTTCTACTATTTCTATGCTGTCTCTCTATATGAATCTCTAGATTGAATATAGTGCTTCAGTTGATAGTTCTGGTGCAGTTTTACTTTGAAGAGTTGAACGTGTTCCAACACGTTTGACATTCAGTCTTTGACCTATTTGCTGCTGTCCAATCAGGCTTAGATTTTAGTTTAGGAAACGATTGAACATATGAAGTTTTAGAACGATTGAACTTTCCATTCTTACCTTCGCTAACGTTTACCTACTTCCGACGTTTTTTTAAGACCATCTACATATCTGATGATCCATCAGGCTGAGAAATATTATAATAACCAATTGTATTAAACTCAATAGTAATTTTTCTCGCTGCCACTTTGTCCGTCAATCTTCCTCAATGCAGTGCTCTCACCTTAAGTCTAGATTAACCCTCTTATTGTTGTAATTGAAAACTATTCTATACTTATCAATTATTGTAACTCTTTCAGTATATTTTAATTTAACCGATATTCCTTTTTTGGCCATTATTTCACAATTGGTTTTTTTACTACCATTGGTTGAAAATGCATAATGTACGCCGATTTTATGGTTCTTAAGTTGCAACTTTCTTCATTTTAAGACTATATAAAGACTTTAAGACTTCATGATTATAGTACCTAATACCCTGTGATCTATTACATACTACTAGGGCTCTATTTTTATTAATTTTCTGAACTAACATATATAACATTTAAAATTAATTGTTAAATAAATAATTGCTGATTTTGAATGATAAAATTGTTATCGTTTCTCTATATGGTACATATATGATTCCTGCGTTTCTTGGCCACCCCGTGGCGGAACTGAAGAATCTTAGCCTATACCATATATTTTTTTTATTTCAAATATCTTGATTTTTGTCCCTTTTTTCTTCCATTACATACAACGATCCTCTATATAAATTTATAATTTTATTCCACTTTTATCTTTTCAGAATACAGCTATTACCTCAATCATTTGCAATCATAATCGTATCTCCAAATTTTTACACAACCACTTTTGAGCATGACTATTTACATAGTTCATTAATATTTCACAACTCCATTATATTTTTAACGAATTAAGGGGAACTAGGGAGTGGGATTAAACCATGAGCCGTGGGCAAATTTCAAAGCTTATTATTATTTATTGTGAGTAGTGTGTATTGGCGGCTTCTGTTACTGTTGTTGGAGTTGAGCCCTCAACTAGCCTGTTCATTGTATGAGGTTTTGACAGTAATTTACGGAATACGGAATTGGGGCAACCATATATTGGGTTGGACCCTCCATCAAGCTTAACACCTAGAATATTTACATAAATAATATTTATTTCACAGCTCAATTTTTAAAACTATTTACTAAGGAGGGGTATTAAAACCTACTAATATGAGATTATTAAAGCTTTTTTTTACTATTGATTGTGAATTTAGAGTATTAGATGGTTTTGTTACTGTCTTGGCTGTTCAGATCTAGTGTGTAACTAAACTATTTCAAACTTGACTTTTTATCAATTCAAACTAGGGGGCAACTCCTAAGGGGGCATGGGGGCGGAGCCCCCATCGAGCCGTAGGCGAGTCAATAATACATACAGCCCCATGTGTAACTGACTCATCTATACAAATTCTAAACCACTTCCGGGTAAGATGAAAACATGATTTTTGGCACGCGGTCAGCTTTCGAACTGATACCCCCGGGAAAAGTCTGAAAACTGACAATTTTTCATTTCCACCCCTCCAAAAAAATAAATAAGGGTGAAAACCGGTCGGCCGAATTTGTAAGGTTTTACTATTTTCACTGTAACTTTTGAACGAAAGGTCCTATCTCGAATCTGAGGGAAAATCGTTAGTTGGGAATTAAACGCTCTACAAGTTAGGCCCTATGACATTTTACCGTATCTCATCCCCTTCACCCTTAAAAAGGGGCGTACTTCCAGAATTTCAAAATTCGTCAACAAAAATTGGAATATTTTAATATTTTTCATTTAGTATTATGGCACATCGATGAGTGAAATCCTGTACATATTATGCACTAATATAGGTCTAACTATAGTAGCATTCATTGATCAATTTCAACCTAAGTTTAGTCCAAAAAAATCGTAAACAAACGAAAACCTTAACATTTTTTCATGTATAGTGTTTATAATTTACTTTTACTTGGTAAATATACTGGTATATCGATACATTTTTTGGCAATATTGTATTCTATTTTAGATGCTCTACAAGATTGGTCCGTGACATTTTACCGTATTTCATCTCCTTCACCCTTAAAAAGCGGCGTATTTCCAAAATTTCAAAACTTGTCAAAATATTGCACTATTTTAATATTTTTAATTTACTATTATATGGCACATCGATGCGTGAAATTTTGTACATATTATGCCCTAATATAGGTCTAACTATAGTAGCATTCATTAGCCAATTTCAACCTGAGTTTAGTCCAAAAATCGTAAAACTCGTAATCCTTAACATTTCTAATTTCTACCGTTTGTAATTAATTTACTTTTACCTGTTAAATATACTCCTATATCGATTTATGTTTTTCCAGTATTGTATTCTATTTTAGATGCTCTACAAGTTTGGTCCAATGACACTCTACCGTATCTCATCCCCTTCACCTTTAAAAAGCGGCGTATTTCCAAAATGTCAAAACTTGTAAACAAATTTGCACTATTTTAATATTTTTCATCTACTATTATGGCACATTGATGAGTGAAATTTTGCACATGTTATGCCCTAATATAGGTCTAACTATAGTAGTATTCATTGGCCGATTTCAATCTAAGTTTAGTCCTAAATGGTCGTACAACACAAAATTCTTAAAAAAATGTCAAGTATACTGTTCGTAAATTGATATAATCTGGCAAATGTACTGCAAAATTGATATTTTTTGCCAGTATTATATTTTATTTTAGACGCTCTACAAGTTCGATGGTATGCGATTTTGCCGTATCTCACCCCCGTCACCCTTAAAAAGGAGTGAACTTTCAGAATTTATAAATTTTTTTCTAAAAAATTGTGCTATTTTGATATTTTTATTTACTATTATGTAATATGTATGCATGAATTTCTATTTATATTATGACCTCAACAGGTTCTATCTGTAAAAAAAAGGTTTTTGCCAATTTCAATCGAATTTTAGCCCAAAAAATTGTAAAAACACAAAATTCTCAACATTTTTTCATGTTAAGTGTTCGTAATTCACTTAAACTTAGTAAATATACTGCTATATTGATATATGTTTTGCCATTACTATATTCTATTATAGACGCTCTACAAGTTTGGTTCAATGACATTTTGGAGTATCTCGCCCCCTTCACCCTTAAAAAGGGGTGTAATTTCAAACTTATACATTCTTCCCCAAACCATTTGCTATTTTAATGTTTTTTATTTACTATTATGGCGCACAGATGCCTCAAACTCAGTAAATATTATTGAAACAACTAGTTCTTACTATTTTAGAAGCCATTGATCAATTTCAATCAAATTTAAGACCAAAACAATTGAAAAAAACACGAAATTATTGACATTTTTTCATGTAAAGTGTTTGTAAATTACTTTATACTGAAAATTTTACTGCCATATTGATTTGTATTTCGCCAATAATTAGTTCTATTTTAGGTGCTCTACAAGTTCCGTCCTTTGCGATTTGGCAGTATCTCACCCCCTTCACCCTTGAAAAGGAGCGTACTTTCACGATATTGAAATTTTCTTTCACAACAATTGCTCTATTTCAACATTTATCGTTTACTGTTATGGCACATAGAAGCCACAAATTTACATTATACTATGACCAAATCTAGGTCTTACTATAGGTGTAGGTTTTGGCCAATTTCACTATAGTATTTGTTTAAAAAAAACTGTGAAAATACGAAATAATATTCATTTTTTAATTGATAGTTTTTTGTCATTTTATTTGATCCGGTAAAAGTACTGCCATACCGATATACGTTTTGTAAGGATTATATTATTTTTGATGCTCTACAAGATCGGCCCTTTGAGATTTTGTAGCCTCTCATCCCCCTTCAAACTTAAAAGTTTCGTAATTTCAAAATTTTAATTTCAATTTTTACGAAGGGGTATTAAAACGGATTCATAGGAGATTTTCAAAGCTTTTTTACTATTGGTTGTGAATTTTTGTCTAGCTCTTCAGTGGAACTAACCTATTACATACATTGATGACGTACCGCCCCTCAACAATTCTTTTACCATTCTTAAAATGAAAAAAATCTCACATATACATTATTGCTTTTTTACTTGTAATATCCAAGGATATTTTCTTATTAGTACTATGTATCTCCCCCAAATTAACACTAAGGTTTTATAAAATCGATAACTTTGAGCTCTAGCATTCTAATACGTATATTTCAATTGTCCTCTAAACTACTAACCACATTTATTCCTGGCCATCGGTTCTATTTATCAACTACTAATGCTTCAACGGAACCAACTAGGGGGCATGGGGGCTAGGTCGGACTAGACCTCGGCTAGGTCTTACTATGGTAGCAGCCATTGATCAATTTCAATTTAAGTTTAGTCCAAAAAATTGTAGAAACACGGAATTTCTAACATCTTTATGAGTAGTTTTTGTAATAGGTCAAACCTGGTAAACATTACTGGTATATCGATATATGTTTGGCCAGTATTGTATTTTATTTAAGACGCTCTACAAGTTCGGTCATATGCAATTTTGCCGTATCTCACTGCCTTCAACCTTAAAAATGGGCGTACTTTCACAATAACGAATGTCTTCCCCAAAAATTGCTTTATTTCAACATTTTAAATTTACTGTTATGACACTTGATGAATGAAATTTAACCACACACATATACCCTCTTTAAATATAAAGAGAATATCTTAAATGCTTTAGACTTCATAAACTATTAAACTAAGTCAGCGAAGACAAGGATAGCGTGAGGGTGGAGGTCCCAACTAGCCTGTTCAGTAATTAAGACTTAGAGCAATTAAAAAATTTGGGGCAACCTCGTAAGGGGGCATGAGGGCGGAGCCCCCATCGAGCCGTAGGCGAGTCAATAATATATACAGCCCCATGTGTAACTGACTCATCTATACAAATTCTAAACCACTTCCGGGTAAGATGAAAACATGATTTTTGGCACGCGGTCAGCTTTCGAACTGATACCCCCGGGAAAAGTCTGAAAACTGACAATTTTTCATTTCCACCCCTCCAAAAAAATAAATAAGGGTGAAAACCGGTCGGCCGAATTTGTAAGGTTTTACTATTTTCACTGTAACTTTTGAACGAGAGGTCCTATCTCGAATCTGAGGGAAAATCGTTAGTTGGGAATTAAACGCTCTACAAGTTAGGACCTATGACATTTTACCGTATCTCATCCCCTTCACCCTTAAAATGGGGCGTACTTCCAGAATTTCAAAATTCGTCAACAAAAATTGGAATATTTTAATATTTTTCGTTTAGTATTATGGCACATCGATGAGTGAAATTTTGTACATATTATGCACTAATATAGGTCTAACTATAGTAGCATTCATTGATCAATTTCAACCTAAGTTTAGTCCAAAAAAATCGTAAACAAACGAAAACCTTAACATTTTTTCATGTATAGTGTTTATAATTTACTTTTACTTGGTAAATATACTGGTATATCGATACATTTTTTGGCAATATTGTATTCTATTTTAGATGCTCTACAAGATTGGTCCTGTGACATTTTACCGTATTTCATCTCCTTCACCCTTAAAAAGCGGCGTATTTCCAAAATTTCAAAACTTGTCAAAATATTGCACTATTTTAATATTTTTAATTTACTATTATATGGCACATCGATGCGTGAAATTTTGTACATATTATGCCCTAATATAGGTCTAACTATAGTAGCATTCATTAGCCAATTTCAACCTGAGTTTAGTCCAAAAATCGTAAAACTCGTAATACTTAACATTTTTAATTTCTACCGTTTGTAATTAATTTACTTTTACCTGTTAAATATACTCCTATATCGATTTATGTTTTTCCAGTATTGTATTCTATTTTAGATGCTCTACAAGTTTGGTCCAATGACACTCTACCGTATCTCATCCCCTTCACCTTTAAAAAGCGGCGTATTTCCAAAATGTCAAAACTCGTAAACAAATTTGCACTATTTTAATATTTTTCATTTACTATTATGGCACATTGATGAGTGAAATCTTGCACATGTTATGCCCTAATATAGGTCTAACTATAGTAGTATTCATAGGCCGATTTCAATCTAAGTTTAGTCCTAAATGGTCGTACAACACAAAATTCTTAAAAAAATGTCAAGTATACTGTTCGTAAATTGATATAATCTGGCAAATGTACTGCAAAATTGATATATTGTTAGCCAGTATTACATTTTATTTTATACGCTCTATAAGTTCAATCGTATGCAAATTTGCCGTACCTCTCCCCCTTCACCCTTAAAAAGGAGTGTGTACTTTCAGAATTTCTAAAAAATTGTGCTATTTTGATATTTTTATTTACTCTTATGTTATATGTAAGCATGAATTTCTATTTATATAATGACCTTTACAGCTTCTATCTATATAGGAAGCTTTTTGCCAATTTCAATCGATTTTTAGCCCATAAAATTGTAAAAACACAAAATTCTTAACATTTTTTCATTAAAAGTGTTCGTAATTCACTTAAACTTTTTAAATATACTGCTATATTGATATATGTTTTGCCATTACTGTATTCTATCATATATGCTCTACAAGTTTGGTTCTGTGACATTTTGGCGTATCTCATCCCCTTCAACCTTAAAAATGGGTGTAATTTCAAACTTTATACATTCTTCCACAAACAATTCGCTATTTTAATATTTTTATTTACTATTATGGCGCACAGATGCCACAAACTTAGTAAATATTAGTGAACCAACTAGTTCCTACTATTTTAGCAGCCATTGATCAATTTCAATCAAATTTAAGACCAAAACAATTAAAAAAACTTGAAATGATTGATATCTTTTCATGTAAAGTGTTTATAAATTACTTTATACTGAAAATTTT
Source organism: Neoaliturus tenellus (assembly GCA_030545055.2). Classification (NCBI taxonomy): domain Eukaryota; kingdom Metazoa; phylum Arthropoda; class Insecta; order Hemiptera; family Cicadellidae; genus Neoaliturus; species Neoaliturus tenellus. The sequence continues at coordinate 2,146,400 of CM061536.1, forward strand.
ACTGCAATATTGTTTTATATTTTGCTGGTAATTTATTCTATTTTAGACGCTCTACAAGTTCGGTCCTTTGCGATTTGGCAGTATCTCACCCCCTTCACACTTGAAAAGGAGCGTACTTTCACGATATTGAAATTCTTTCACAACAATTGCCCTATTTCAACATTTGTTACTTGACTATTCGTTGTTTCCACGTATTTTTTAACTTCCTAAAAACTACTAACGGCAATTTCCTTTTGGCATCGATTCGTTTTATCGACTACTAACACTTCGGGGGAACCATTATAGGGGGCATGGGGGCGGAGCCCCCATCGAGCCGTAGGCGAGTCCTATAAATATACAGCCCCATGTGTAACTCACTCACTCACTCATCTATACAAATTCTAAGCCACTTCCTGGTTAGCTGGAAACTTGATTTTGAACATGCGGGTGGCTTAAGATCTGATGACCCCGGAAAAAGTCTGAAACCCGACAATTTTCCATTTCAACCCCCTATAAAAAATAACGAAGGGTGGAAACAGGTAACCCGAAAATGTAAGGTTTAACTATTTTCGCTGTAACTTTTGAACGAGAGGTCCTAGCTCAAATCTGAAGGAAAATCGTTAGTGGGGAATTAAACGCTCTACAAGTTAAGTCCTATAACATTTTACCATATCTCAACTCCTTCACCTTTAAAAGGGCCGTACTTCCATAATTTCAAAATTCTTCAACAAAAATCGCACTATTTTAATATTTTTCATTTAGTATTATGGGACACCGATGAGTGAAAGTTTGTACATATTATGCCCTAATATATTTCTAACTATAGTAGCATTCATTGATCAATTTCAACCAAAGTTTAATCCAAAAAAATCGTTAACAAACGAAATCCTTAACATTTTTTCATGTATAGTGTTTGTAATTTACTTTTAGCTGGTAAATATACTGCTATATCGATACATGTTTTAGCAGTATTGTATTCTATTTTAGATGATCTACAAGTTTGGTCCAGTGACATTTTACCATATCTCATCTCCTTCACCCTTAAAAAGGGCCGTACTTCCAAAATTTCGAAATTCGTCAACAAAAATTACACTATTTTAATATTTTTCATTTAGTATTATGGCACATCGATGAATAAAATTTGATATATATTATGCCCTAATATAGGTCTAACTATAGTAGTATTCATTGGCCGATTTCAATCTACGTTTAGTCCTAAATAATCGTAAAAACACAAAATTCTTAAAATAATGTCACGTATACTGTTTGTATAAATTGATATAATCTGGCAAATGACTGCAAAATTGATATGTTGTTAGCCAGTATTACATTTTATTTTATACGCTCTATAAGTTCAATCGTATGCAAATTTGCCGTACCTCTCCCCCTTCACCCTTAAAAAGGAGTGTGTACTTTCAGAATTTCTAAAATTTTTCTAAAAAATTGTGCTATTTTGATATTTTTATTTACTCTTATGTTATATGTATGCATGAATTTCTATTTATATAATAACCTTAACAGCTTCTATCTATATAGGAAGCTTTTTGCCAATTTCAATCGATTTTTAGCCCATAAAATTGTAAAAACACAAAATTCTTAACATTTTTTCATTAAAAGTGTTCGTAATTCACTTAAACTTTTTAAATATACTGCTATATTGATATATGTTTTGCCATTACTGTATACTATCATATATGCTCTACAAGTTTGGTTCTGTGACATTTTGGCGTATCTCATCCCCTTCAACCTTAAAAATGGGTGTAATTTCAAACTTTATACATTCTTCCACAAACAATTCGCTATTTTAATATTTTTTATTTACTATTATGGCGCACAGATGCCACAAACTTAGTAAATATTAGTGACCCAACTAGTTCCTACTATTTTAGCAGCCATTGATCAATTTCAATCAAATTTAAGACCAAAACAATTAAAAAAACTTGAAATGATTGATATCTTTTCATGTAAAGTGTTTATAAATTACTTTATACTGAAAAATTTACTGCCATATTGTTTTATATTTTGCTAGTAATTTATTCTATTTTAGACGCTCTACAAGTTCGGTCCTTTGCGATTTGGCAGTATCTCACCCCCTTCACCCTTGAAAAGGAGCGTATTTTCACGATATTGAAATTCTTTCACAACAATTGCCCTATTTCAACATTTGTTACTTGACTATTCGTTGTTTCCACGTATTTTTTTAACTTCCTAAAAACTACTAACGGCAATTTCCTTTTGGCATCGATTCGTTTTATCGACTACTAACACTTCGGGGGAACCATTATAGGGGGCATGGGGGCGGAGCCCCCATCGAGCCGGATGCGAGTCTAATAAACTATACAGCCCTATGTGTAACTGACTGACTGACTGACTTATATGGGATACGAATTTCTGACGTAACTATTTAAGCTAGAGACTTGAAATTTGGCATACGTCTAGCCTGAACGGTCAATGCCAAATGTAAAATCTTAAACTTGCAAACTTTTAGTTTTAACCTACAAAAAAAATTCAAAATGGCGGATTTCTGAAATTGTAATTTTACTTTTTTGGCTCTAGCGGCCAAACGCTTCGTCCTATCTAAAATCTGAGAACAATAGTACGATAGGGAATTTAATTTTCTACAATTTCGGTCTTTTGACTTTTTATCGTATCTCGCACCGTTAAGCCTCCAGAGCGTTTTTAATGAAATGCTATTTTCGGCTTTCGGGCTCTAGTGACTAAACCGATGGTCGTAAAAATTTTCTTGAGGTTCATTTCGATAGATCTTTTTAATACCTACAATTTCTTCCCTTGTATATTTTGCCGTATCTCTACTCGTTTACTCACAAAATTCATTTTTCATTTTTTCCGGATTTTGTGAACGTAAGTAGTGGGAAAATGCCGGTTCTGGTCCACTAGAGAAATCGTAATTTAAGTATTTCAGCTCTAGTGGCCTAACGGTTAGTCTTATCTGAAATATGAGAGCATATTACGATAGGGAATTGGATGATCTACAATTTTGGACCTTTGACTTTTTGTCGTACATTGCACCGTTAACCCTCCAAACTGATTTTTGTGAAATTTATATTTAGATTTAGGGCCCTAGCGACTAAATGGTTTGTCCTACAAAAATGTTTAAATGACAACTTTTATAAGTCTTTTTAATATCTACAATTTTATTCTAACATACTTTGCCGTATCTCTTTCCGTTTACTCTCAAAATACATTTTTCACTTTTCCCCAGTTTTGTGATAAATAAGTAGTGGCTTTTGGCCAACTAGAGAACTCGTAATTTTAGTATATTTCAACTCTAGCGGCTAAACGGTTAGGCCTTTCATAGATTTGAGACTACTACGGTACTGAATTGAATGAACTACGATTTTGGTCCTGTGACTTTTTGTCGTACATCGCACCAATTGCGTGAATCTCCAGACTAATTTTTGTGCAATCGCATTTTCAGTTTTTCCACACTTCTGACAAAACGATTGATCCTATTGAAAAATGTTGCTGAATATGACTGAAATATTTTATTAATGGGTTACAGTTTTCAGAACATTTTGCCGTATCTCTACACATTACCTCTCAAAACAGATGTATTACAGGACCAGAATAGTTACCGAAAACTTGAAATTGGGGACCTTGCCTTCTTTTAAGAGACAATTAAAAATATGAATTCAGCTATTGTCGGGGTTGGTGTTACTAATTTACATACTTTTAGTAAGTTCCTCCTCGGATTTTAGGGAATCTTTTTAAAACTTTGGAGTCTTTTGAGATTTTTATCTCGTTTATCAGATTTTATATTATTTCATTTTAATGTTATTTTATTGTTTTCACTGATTTATTGCAACAATTTTTGACGAATTTAAAAGCTTTAATTATTATTGATTGTGAGAAGTGTGCATTAGCCTTTTGTTACTGTCTTGTTTGTGCACTTCTTTGGTAAAGCTAACCTGTTTAACACTCGACTTTTTTATTTACAAACTAATTCAGCGAACATATTGGAGTTAATAACCCTCAACAAGCCCGTTCACTGCATTAAGTTTTTACAGAAATTACGGAATTGGGGCAACAAATTAGGTAGTGGACCCTCCATTCAGCATAACACCCAGAATAAATAATTATTATATCACACTCAAAATATTTTAACAAATTTTAACTACGAAGAGTTATTAAAACCGATTCATAGGAGATTAGCTTTTTTAACTATCGATTGTGAATTGTGTGTATTAAACGGTTTTGTTACTGTCTTGGCTGTTCAGTTCTTCCGTGGAACTAACCAATTTCATACTTGACTTTTTATTAATTTACGAATTTAGGGACACCCCTAAGGGGGCATGGGGGCGGAGCCCCCATCGAGCCATAGGCGAGTCTATAATATATACAGCCGCATGTGTAACTGACTGACTCACTCACTGATGATCTTAAAGTCCTGAAGCGACCGTTTAAGATAGAGACTTGAAATTTGGCATGGGCATTCTTTGAGATGTTTCAATTTAGGGAAAATCATAAAACTACAACTTTTTTACTTTTAAACTATAAAAAAAATTAAAAAATATAAATTTGTCGGTAACGTAGTTCATGCAGGTTTAGTTCTCGCTCGTTTTTAAATGATTTCTTTCAACTACACCCGTGTTTGATACGAATATTGTATACTGTTAAACTTAAACGTCTTGTGTAGACCACCGAGTTTCGATGCAAAGAGAGCGGTTTATTTCACCAGGGCATTACTCGCTTTGATTAAAACAGTATAAATGCCCAAAAAACTACAAATTTTCAACTTTCTAACTATAAAAATTTCTAAAAAGACGAGGTGTCGGTAGGGAAGTACGTTGGTTCTTAAAGATGTCGCTTGGAGCGCTATTATAGTCGCTTAGTTCTCGCTTGTATTTAAATGATATCTTTTAACTACACCTCTTGCCTATATTTATTCTCAATTGCACGCATAGTTGTTTGCGTATGGTTTACAGTTAATTATTACCTTTTTGTTTTATTTATATTCAGTTTATATTATTTTTTCTTTTGCACACTTAAAATATGTTTTTGAGAATTTCGAAATAACTTTAAAACAAACCAACAGGCTGAAAGGTTAGTTTCTCGTTTCATTTTCAATTTATTTTCGATTACTTATTCAAATTCACCCCCGGTTTTGCCTTTGGCCTAATTTCGCATTAATGTACTGTGTAGCTTGTGCCGTGATCTTAACGTAATATACTTCGTTTACTTTGAACAATACTTAATAGACAGTTAATTATTATCTTTCTGTTTTATTTATATTCAGTGTTTTATATTATATTTTAATTAGTTCCTAAAGATGTCGCTTGGAGCGCTATTATAGTCGCTTAGTTCTCGCTTGTATTTAAATTATGTATTTTAACTACACCTGCGTTCTTGATGTTAGTGATGTTTGACGTTAGTGAACCTCACTCTTAACTAACAAATCTCTCCCATCTAACTTATATAGAAATGAGATTTTGATGCATTGAAAGCGTGTTTCTTTTATTAATTTTACACACTTTATAAATTTGTTTTTGAGAATTTTTAAATAGCTATTGAATAAAACTTACAGATTCAAATGTTAGGTTCTCGTTTCGTTTTCAATTTATTTTAGATTACTTATTCAAATTCACACTAGGTTATCCTTTCGGCCGAATTTCGCATTAAACTAATTTACTGTAAAGCTTGAGCCGTAATCTTAACGTAACATACTTCGATTACTTTGTACAATACTTAATAGACAGTTTATTATTATCTTTCTGTTTGATTTATATTCAGTGTCTTATATTTGATTTTTTTACTCACTTAAAATATGTTTTTGTGAATGTTTAAATAAGTATTGAACAAAGAGAACAGATTTAAATGTTAGGTTCTCGTTTCATATTCAATTTATTTTTTTTAGATTACTTATTCAAGGTTACGCCTTGGACGAATTTCGCATTTACTGAATTTACTGTGTAGCTCGTGCCCTGATCTTAATATACTTCAATTACTTTGTACGATACTTAAAAGGAAGTTAATTATTATCTTTCTATTTTATTTATGTTCAATGTTTTATATTATATTTTAGTTCACACCTTAAATATGTTTTTGGAGAATTTTTAAATGACTATTGAACCAAACTAACAGGTTTTTATGAATACAATTATTATTTCACAGGTCTCGATTTTTCTTATAATTAGTAGTTTGTAATAGTAGGGGGTTTGTGCGGATCTACACCGTTTTTATTCTTTCCTTTTTTCATATTATTTAATTATCGTTTTCACTCATTGATTTGAATGTTATTCGCTATTTCTAGGTTTAAACTTTTTCTTCTACTTCCTGAAATTTACAAGTTTTTATTTAAGTTGGGTATGGCAGGGGATTATGCAATTTAAAAAAAATGTATATCTATTTATATATAAAATTAATATAAATTTAAAACTTTATATTTAGCTACCGAACAGAGAAATATTTGTTACCATAACTACTACTATTAAATATAATGATAGCAACAACAACAACTATAACTCTTAATTGAAATTTCTTTTCATCTAACAAAGCAACAATCGTCTAATCTAAAGTATATATTTTTACCAGTACAACACCTAAAATATTGACATAAATAATTATAATTTCACAGCTCAAAACTTTTTAACGAATTCTAATTACGAAAGTGTATTAAAACCGATTCATATGAGTTTTTTAAGTTTTTTTTTACTATTGATTGTGAATTTTGTGTATTTGACGGGTTTGTTACTGTCTTGACTGTGCAGTTCTTTCATGGAACTAACGTATTTTAAACTTGACATTTACGTACTCAGGGCAACCCCTAGGGGGGCATAGAGGCCCAAACTAGCCTGTTCGGTACTTGAGACTTAGAGCAATTACTTCTTATTAATTTACGAATTTAGGGCAACCTCTAAGGGGGCATGGGGCGGAGCCCCATCGAGCCGTAGGCGAGTCTATAATATATACAGCCCTATGTGTAACTGACTCACTGATGATAGTAAAGTCCTGAAGCGACCGTTTAAGCTAGAGGCTTGAAATTTGGCATGAACATTCTTTGAGATGTTTCAATTTAGGGAAAATCATAAAACTACAACTTTTTTACTCTTAAACTATAAAAAAGGTAAAAAATATAGATTTGTCGGTAACGTAGTTCAGCCGTATCAGCGTAAATCACCACGCAGGTTTAGTTCTCGCTCGTGTTTAAATGATCTCTTTCAACTACACCCGTGTTTGATACAAATTTGTACTGCATATAAACATGAACGTCTTGTTTAGGCGACGGTATTTCGATGTAATGAGAGCGGGTTATCTCACTAGGTTTAAGCCTCGCTTTGATTTATACAGCACCAATGCCCAATAACTACAAATTTTCAACTTTCAATTATAAAAAATTCTAAAAAGACGAGGTGTCAGTAAGGAATTACGTTGGTTTTTAAGATGTCGCTTGGAGCGCTATTGTAGTCGCTTAGTTCTCGCTTGTATTTAAATGATGTCTTTTAACTACACCTCTTCCCGATTAATATTCTCAATTGGGCGCAAAGTTGTTTGTGTATCGTGTTCCTTCTGATTGCTGTGTTAGTATTGAGAATGAAGTTTACTGAAGCGTATCTTTACATTCGGGTGATGTACGCTTTGATTTCTATAGTAACTTAAAGTTAATGTCGCTTAGTTCTCGGTTGTATTTAAATTATGTCATTTACCCACACCTGTTCCTGATGATGTTTTCGCAACAGTTTGCAGAGCAGTGATCTTAAACGTTGTATATAAACTACGTTAGTGCAAATTTCAGTTTACAGTATATTGTAATATAGCTGTAACTGTAATATTACATTTAACAGATAGTGGATTTTGTTTTAAGGATGGTGAAATAAATTTAATGCACGTACAATAAAGTAATACGAAAATGTTGATTGAAATGTGAGGTTCTCGTTTCGTTTTATTTAAATTCATTTGTTCATATTGGATATTGCTATTACTCTAGTCTTTTGAGAGACGATTGAGCGTAGTGCTGGAAAACTTTGTTATAATTTTATATTATTAATTTTATCATTACTATGGTGAGCTCTACGAAGCTTGTGCGAATACTTTAAACATTATTTTAGTACTGCATATTTTTTGCTGCAGTAACGCACGTAAAGTAAATGATTAATTGCTAAAAATATTTTAGGTCTTATTACATTTATAGGCTTTAGTTTTCTCATGCTGGAAAATTTCTTGTAGGTTTTCGCACAAAAAATTACCTAATACAGTAATTATAACTTAATTTTCTACTGCTGTCTCTCCATATAAATCCCCTGATTGAATATAGCGCTTCAGTTGATAGTTCTGGAACAGTTTTACTTTGAAAAGTTGAACGTGTCCCAACACATTTGACATCCGGTCTTTGACCGTCCAATCATAATCGTATCTCCTAATTTTTACACAACAACTTTTGAGCATGACTATTTACATAGTTCATTAATATTTCACAACTCCATTATATTTTTTAACGAATTAAGGGAAGCTAGGGAGTGGGATTAAACCATGAGAGTAGTGTGTTTTTGCGGTTGCTGGCTCAGTTCAATGACCTCTGAGGAATGTGATGACGTCAACGCCAAGGTCAACGACCCCGATGACGTCATCGATGACGTAATCGATGACGTCATCGATGATGACGCAATCGATGACGTCATACCCATGACGTCATCAAAATGACGTCATCGATGACGTAATTGATGACGTCATTTCCGTGACGTCACACCCATGACGTCACAGAAATGACATGCTGATGACGTCATCATCCATTACATCATCAAAATGACGTCACTGACACTGTTAAGGTCAAGGTCACGCCGAAACTCAAAATTTTTTGGCACTTTTGCCGTTTCTCGCACTACGCTCCGAGTTTAAGTCAGAGTCCACGTGACCTTGACGACTTGGAGCGAATTTGCGATGAGAAACAGCAAAAGTGCCAAGTCAAACTCGAGTTTGCGACATGACCTTGCTTAAACCGTCATCCACTAGTCCTCAGAAGCCATTGAACAAGCACAACATCCGCAATTTCATATTACTGTGACCTTGAACACTTAACAACTACAGAGCGCCGACACCGATGCGCACCCCACGACAGCCACCGAGTGACTGACCGTCAGGCCCTGTGTACTCTAGGTATATCGGCTTGAGAGACTAAGACTCTAAACTGTCAGGAATGGGAGTAACTAACTGAACTTTGCAAGGAAAAGTCATTTCATCCAATATTTTAAACAAATCCTCATCAGTAAAACTGACATTAGTCCGTTTTGTATAAAACTTAGGGTGTCCGCGCAACAGTTTGCGCCACTTAGCTAAAGTCGAAACCCTCTTAACTTTGAGTGGTGGACAGTGAGCAACTAATAAAGCCTTAACACGGCTAAGTTTCTTACCTAAAGTGTCCCGCGACATGGCGTCTCCTCACAAAAGTCCACACAATACTGAGAGACTGCTTGTAGCGCACGAGTCAAGGGAAAAGAGGTGGGGGAAACAGCAGGAGTGGGGGAAGGTCACAGTGGTGGGGGAAGGTGAGGCTTAACGCTGGAGTATCGCATCACTTCACCATGAGCTGTCCTACAGTCAACACACTGTTCTCTTGGCCCGAGTTGGCACTAGAAGAAACATTTCTGTACAGCTTAGGCTGTGAGAGCCGAGGAAGCAAAGTCAAAGTGGAAATTGTGTTAAACTCCAAGATAAAGAGTCTCCTAAATAAACTAATTGTATCCCTGCAATCTCCTATAACTTTAGAGAAATACCACTTTATTAAGCGACACCTGATACTTTGGCAAAACGAAGCGGAAATGGAAAAGATTACAGTAAAATTAATTTAACTTAAAACTTGGACTGGACAGTCATGGCGATACCATGTGGCGTGCAAACGCCACCCTAAACATTACAAGTTAGGTTATTGAGCACCTCTGGTACGATAACCGATGTGCTAGAGTTAAAGTGTGATGACCTTGAGTCAAAACACTGAAATACTACAAGTCGATATCGTCCCAGAGTTAAAGTGTAGTGACCTACATTCAGAACTTGTAAAATTACTTACATATAGAGAGCTATGGAACAGCGAGACGCACCGCATGGAAGCCGGAGACATACAGGCGAAGCGGTGTTGTGCAGCCTAGGGACCCAGTTGTGGTGGGGGTACAGCCAACACTTAGAGTACAAGTGTTGTGGGTGACCTTGACCCACTAAACTTACCTGACCAACCCCCCCCGGCAAAAATGCGAAACCCCCCACCCTCCCCGGCAAAAATGCGAACCCCCCCCCCTCCCCGGCAAAAATGCGAACCCCCCCCCCTCCCCGGCAAAAATGCGAACCCCCCCCCCCTCCCCCACCCCTGATATCCTGGGCGTGGCAGCCCCGGTGGGGATATAAGGGGGCCCGGCCAGAGCCGGCTCGCAGTCCGCTCCCGCGCGTTGAACGTGAACGACCGGGACGGACCGCCATAGGCATCACTAAACATTGAATGGCGCCTTCAGTGTTTAGCGAAGTCTACTCTAACTTTAAGACTTGTATTAGTTGTAAGATATTGCGCTTGCGTTTGGGTATTGCGAATTGTTTTATATGAGAGTGTTTTACTTGTACCTTACTATGTCTCCTGTGTGTCTTTTATCCTTTGTGTCTTGTTCGTTATATGTGTTTAACATGTATGTGCTTGTTCCAGCATTGACTACGTTGAGCTCAATTGTGTGTTGTAAGTGTGTTATATTTTTCTAAAGTGTATACGCTTGTTGTAGCATTTCCCCCTTGAGCTTTTGCAATGCTCAAAGTAAATCGTAAAGACAGGGAACGGGAGTAGGCCCCCGTGTAAAGTTACTTTTGTATAATTGTTAGGCTCCTTTCATGCATGCTTTAATGCGGCTGAGAAAATAGGAGTTGGTCCGTTTGTACGCCTATATGGGGGTAATAAGCCGATGGCCTCTGCACTCGGACCGAGGACGTAAGCCACTAGGGTGTCCTCAGTTAGTTTCCCTTCTGGAAACTCAAAATTATGTAAATGAAACTTTGTTAGCTATTTGTGTTTTTTTGTCCCCAAGGCCCCCGAACATTCGTGGTTCGCCATGGATGTACGGGGGCCGAAATTTTTTAATGTCCGTGTGGCCTTGACCCACATAGGACTTGTAAAAATTTACTGCATTGCTAAATTAAAAATATTAAAGATAGGGTTACGGGAGTAGGCCCCCGTGTAAAGTTACTTTTTATAATTGTTAGGCTCCTCTCATGCATGCTTCAATGCGGCTGAGAAATAGGAGGTGGTCCGTTTGTACGCTTATACGGGGGTAATGAGCCGATGGCCTCTGCACTCGGACCGAGGACGTAAGCCACTAGGGCGTCCTCAGTTTCTTTGAAAATTATGTAAATGACATTTTGTTAGCTATTGGAAAAGTTATTAGTTCGAAATGCAGTAAATGTTTACAAGTCTCGCGTGGCGAAGGGTACACGACATTGGATGTTGCCTTGTTGTCATAGTTGGGTCTCTTCGGAGGCTACAGCGATGACAACCCAAGTGCCCCACACCCCCATAGGGGGGTGTGGGGCTTAATTTTTTTAAAGTTTTTTCGTGACCTTGACCTAAATATAAAAGTTTTCAAAATCTTTAACAGTCAGGTCTTATTAACACAGTTTATATATATAGAGGTCTTTTAAAAGTTAACAGTTAGGTATTAGTAACACACAAGTTTGGAATTGTTTATAGTTGGGTCTCTTGGGAGGCTTCAGCGATGGCAACATAAATGCCCCAAGTGGGGCTTCTTTTTGAAAAAGTGTGAGCCCCCCCCCCCCCCCCGACAAAAAGTGCGAGCCCCCCCCCCCGACAAAAAGTGCGAGCCCCCCCCCCCCCCCCGACAAAAAGTGCGAGCCCCCCCCCACCCCACCCCCGCCCCCACCCCCACCCCCACCCCCACCCCCTCCCCCACCCCTGATATCCTGGGCGTGGCAGCCCCGGTGGGGATATAAGGGGGCCCGGTTGCACGCACTTCTCATTCCTGCTCCAGCCTTCGTTGGAAGTTCTTCTCCGTTATTTGCATTTAACGCTCTTTCTACCTCAACATGCGCTTCAAGAACTATCCACCAGTTCTCCCATACATCAAATCGAATTCAACCAACACGTCTACTCCGACCAACACATCTACTCCAACTTCAACCTCCGCTGCTCCGATTCTCCAAACGTGTTTGATGAGCACAATCCTCAGCTGTTTGGAGATGCCGTCGGCTCCTTCGATGCCCAGCCTATCTCCGCTGCCACCAACGGAACCAACAAGTCCAAGTGTCAGTGGTGCTGGTGACGCTCCGTCGACTTCAAGAGGGGCTGGCGCTCACCCTGCAAGCAGCCGAGTGCTCATAGCATCACCGCCGATCTCATTGTTGTCAGATTCTGATTCGGAGTCAGCGGTCTTTGAGGAGAAGAAGTCGAGGTCCAAAATCATTCCCTACTCCCGTACACAGAAAATCCTTTCCTATACAAAGACCCAATGTCCACTACCCGTATCCCCCATGCCATCCACACCGGTCAAACCATCCTGCAAATCGATCTTTTCCCCAGACAAGTCAACCTCACCCAAAGCCAACATTCCATCTACAGTCAAACCATCCCGTAAATCGATCTTCTCCCAAGACAATTCTACCTCACCTAAAACCACTATTGATCTAACCCATTCTCCTACCCGACCCAAAATTCTTTGCAAATTACCCCTTGACCGTGCTAAACCATCACCCTCCATCCTTTCCAGCCAGCCTAAGTTAGATCAAGCGCCGCTCCAAAACACTAAGAGTCCAACACAAAAGAAACGTAATCGTGTTAAATGCCCTGCTGGCAAGCGTGATAAATGCGATTATGTTTGGTTTAGCAGAGAGGCTGTGGTTCTTTGTTGTCCGAGTTTTGCTCTTCCAGAAAAAGATCGTTGCCAACGACACTTGAATAAGAAAATCAAAATTCCGACACCAAAGCCCTATAGCCTTAATATTATGCCTGAAAAGTCCAAGTTCAAACACCCCAACAGTCCGCAGAAGCTGAAAATTAATAGGCTCAAGAGGGACAAAAAATATTATTTCATTGTTCAAGCTTATAGAGCATTTAACATAAATGTGCAAATCATTCTAAAAGGTGATGGCCGCCTTCATAGAATGAAAGTACCACCTGCGATGGTACAAAGAGAATTTTTTGTCCCCGGGGCTTATTTAATTCGAAGAAAAGGATGCCTATCTGTTTGGGAAATGGACTAGGACATGGGCTCACCAAAAAATCAAAATTGTGTTTAAAAGTGTTGGACATTAATTAAATTTCTTCTTCCAAATTAATTTTTCTAAATTTAGTCTTAACCCTCTTAAAGTAAGGGAGAGGGGTATTATACAAGTCAACTAATAAAAAAAAAAAAAATACTTGACTTGTATAATACTTTAACCTGGCGGTGATGTAAAATCACTGGGACAATCTCAAACCGTGTCCTTGAGGGTGAAGACTAAGTTACAAAAATCTTTAACAAATAAAAAACTTACCTCCAAACGCTTGTAGCTTGCTACAAGTGTTTGGAGGTAAAAAATTTTTAAAGTTTGAATGACCTTGACCCACATAAATTACTGTTTAAAGTAAACTGCTAACCTTACAACTTATGTCGTGTATCACGTGATACCCCCCACTCTAACGCTTTTAATAAGCTTGTATGAGCCGTTCATTTGCTTCAGTCCGTTCCTATGCTCTGTGGTAAACATGTCACAGTACAATTACAAAGGTGGTGACTTCTTGATAAATGAACACAATGCTTGGGAAGTGCTAAACCGGCATAGAATGGAAGTTGAGTGTTGTATAAGACGAGATGGGTCTACATTTTATCTATGTATCATAAACAAACAAACCCACAAGTATGAACACTGGACAAAAATTAATTATAACAACATAGATGAGCTGTTTGCTTGGGTTTTTGAGGTGTGTAATGTTATTGAAGAAACCAAAATGATGGGTGTGCTAAAGGTATGTAAAACCGATGACCGCGAGGACTAAGGGAAAGTTAGTGGAAGTCCTTAAACTTACCCCCCCCCCTTCCGGGGTTACCCCCACCACTAAAAATGGGTATATATAGGAGTGGTGATCAACCGTCTTCTCATTCTGCTTTACACTGTTTAGCTGAATACTACCATGTCAGCCATGAACATTCCAGCCTCTACCTCTGGCCCGACCGCATCCAACTCTGGCTCAAGCTCTGGACCGATCCGGCGGGGCCGCCTGTCAAAGAGTCGCGTTCGGTTCTTCGGATTCACTCCGAGCAAGACGGAGTTGTGCAGCAGTGGAGCCTCCAGAAGAGAGTCTAGCTTGTATGAAGAACTCCAGCAGGTAGTGCCAGGTGTAGTGGTTGGTGCATCTTCACAGGAAGACACTGTTAGAGCTGCTATAAGATATATTAAAGGTTGTAACGTATTGATAGAGGAAAAGGACAGGTTGTTAGAGGAAAAGAAGAGGTTGTTGGAGAGTGCACACAGTGAAATACTTTTGATCCGGAAAGAATGGGAAAAACTAATTATGAAGTGTGACAGATTGTTAGATGATAGTGATGATAGTGAGGATGAGAGTGGATAGGTGTGGGTAAAGACTCGGACTGGGACTTGCGTGTTTGTATGAATGTGTGTGTGAATGCGGAATACAGAGCGGGGGATAGATCACTCTGTGGCAATGGACTAACATGCCACTTAGTGATCTATCCCCCGTTCTGGTAATGTTTTTGGATGGCCTTGACCCACTTTACCAAGGCTAGCTAGTACCCCCACCACTGATAAGTGTATATATACGGGTATTAACGTGCAGTTTGGTTATTCTGCTTTGTACCGCTTAGCTGAATACAGCACTGTAACATGGCTTTCAACTCCAAAACTTCTCAGGCTTCCTCTTCTTCTTCAAGAAGGCGTGCTGCCAACGTTCTGCCTGCTACTCGTGGACCTGCTCGACCATTCCACAGCATAACTGTTGCTCGGGCAAACGCCTGCAAAGCTCCGATGCTACGGACCTTGCTGGAGGTAAGCCAAGACGGACAAGGCTTGCTCAGTCCTGGTCAACGGCAGGAGCAAGAAAGGCGTATGGCGTACTTCAGGCTGCAGGGTGTAGTTCCCAGCTTGAAGTTAGGCGATCCGAGAGTAGCAAGCATCAACGA
The DNA here is from genome assembly GCA_030545055.2 of Neoaliturus tenellus. Classification (NCBI taxonomy): domain Eukaryota; kingdom Metazoa; phylum Arthropoda; class Insecta; order Hemiptera; family Cicadellidae; genus Neoaliturus; species Neoaliturus tenellus. The sequence goes on from CM061536.1 coordinate 2,161,495, forward strand.
GGCAGCGGACTACATATCACACCTTCACAGTGTTTTAGAAGTAAAGGACCAACAAATTGAAAACTTAAAAGAACAATTGAAACAATTTAACTTTAATCCTGTGGAGTTTGTGGAAGCAGTGATGAGTGATAGTGATGATGAAGGAACTGAATATATATTGGGTATGTAATGAAAGACTTGGACATGGACATGTGTGTGTGTGTGTGTGTGTGTGTGTAGAATACAGAGCGGGGGATAGACTACTTTGCGGCAATGGACTAGCATGCTGCTTAGTGGTCTATCCCCCGCTCAAAGGGTAGCATTGGATGACCTTGACCCACTTTACAGCAAGGACAACCGGTTAACTGGTATAAAAGAGGGGGTCTATACATCTCGACTTCATTCTGCTTTGGACCTTCCAGTGGAACGCTAGAAACAATGAGTGGATCGCTGCTTGGTGCTAACTTGGACAGGTATTCTGTGATGGTACACTATGAAGATTGTAGAGACATGTTGACGGCTGTGTATGATTGTTTGGTGAGAAAAATCTTTCAAGAAAACTGCCAATTTATGTTAGCGTGGAAAAGAAACTTGTTTGTTGATGGTCATGCTACAATGCAAAGCATGAACCACCTTCATGTGTTAAAAGTAGGACATCATAATTTGGACGAACTGGACGATATGTTTAGGGAGCTGGAGTGTTTGATACATCAGGAATGTAAACCATTTGAAATTGAAATTTTTAAATTGGATATGGAATTAGAATAAAATGTGTTAAACAGGACTTGGACTTGGACTTGATTGAGGTTTTGTAGAACAGAGCGGGGGATAGATCACTTTGCGGCAATGGACTAGCATGCTGCTTAGTGGTCTATCCCCCGCTCAAAGGGTATCTTTACGTGACCTTGACCCACATAAATTGTATAGTTGGTGGGGGTATAAAAAGGGTAAGCAAATTGGATGGATACAACACTTCCATACCATGGCTCCACTTGACAACACCGTGTTCCATCGCAACAGAATTGTCTCTATTCTGGAGGTAATACCTCTAGAAATTATAGAAGTAGAGGACCAACTACCTGCGGTTGATCAAGAAGAGGAGGAAGAGATAATGGATATTGAAACGGACTCTGACGAAGCTGGTTCAACGGACAATGAAGTGGACTTGCACGCCTACGAAACATTAGAGTCATCATCTGAGTCGGAAATGGAATTCCAATTGGAAATTGAAGAAGAAGAAGAACAAGACACTCCTCATCGTCCAATGGATAGGATGTTAGTTGCCAGAAGAATTATGTATTGTCATCGCTGCCTATTCCGTGATGAGGATGATTCCGACTCTGATGGTGATGTTTCACCTTAGTAAAAGCTTAAACAAAAAGTTAAAAAAAGAATGTGAGCGGGGGATAGAGCACTTTGTAGTAAATGATGCTGCTTAGTGCTCTATCCCCCGCTCAAAATAATAATTCCAAATGGCCTTGACCTACATAAACTTGCTCAAACAGATGTCTTTGAAAAACATGTACAAATTATTGAATCTAGACCAAATATCATCAATTTATCAAGCCTACTGATAAATGTATTACAAACGGTTGTATAAAGGCTAAATTTAGCACATGAGTGATAACCTGTTTCTATATGACGTCACTTTCCCCACCTATCTGCCTCGGATATAAAGGGTCCCGGTGGAGCGCGCTGCTCATTATTGTGTGGACATTCACAGAGTGTGCATTCAAAGCCAAACTGTTTGAAATGGCTCTTTGCGACATTTGTGGGGAAATCTTTCAAGACGAAGATCTTTTCACCATACACAGAGAATTACATGAAGAAGAAGATGGAAAAGAAGATATTATCATCGATGAAATAGACTTAGACTCAATTGACCGGTTTTTGGAAGAGCATCAGAAGCAGATGGACTACTACGACAGCTATCTACAGCAAATGCAAAGAAGAAGACCTAGTGTGATCCAATTTGCTGGTGCTGGACCATCCACTACTAGAAGACCTATTGAAGAAGAGGATATGCAAGAAGAGGACACGGAAGAAGAGGACACGGAAGAAGAACTGGAAGATGTGAGACAACTGCGCACCACGGCCTTACCAGGACGAGTTGTAACACATTTTAAAATTGATAATGTGCAATTGGAATTGGATAATTTTATAACCCAGGCCAGAGTACTTGTTGGAAAAACGCTAAAAGAAGAATTACAGAGATTGAACTTCATTAAATTTGGACTGGTGTTAGAATCAAAGTTTACCAATACTGATGGTGAAACGGCATTAAGAGCATTCATTACCAAAAACCAAACCCTTACAACTGAATCTGATATCAATGAAATTATTGAAGAATGTTTGCATGAACTGCTAGTTAAACTGCAAGAACATGAAGGAAGAGGATCCGGCTGGAGTCTGTCATCGATTGAAGGTATGGATGTAAGGGTTCACAAGCACGGATATGGTATAAGGGGTAGTAGTTATATACCTTTGCCAAAGAAGATACAAGCTACTAAATCTTGTATCAATGTGCAAAATGAGGACAATGAATGCTTTAAATATGCTATGCTAACAAAATATGTGCAAGAAAATCCTTGTAGAGTTAGCAGAGCGTATCAAAATGTCCAACACCGCTACAACTTTCGAGGTTTGTCATACCCTGTTAGTGTTAAAAGTATTGGTAATTTTGAGAAACAAAACCCAGGTGTTTCTGTAAATGTGTTTGGTTTAGATGATTCCAATAGTGTTTATCCTCTGAGAGTATCAAAAGTTGAGGAAAGAAACCACACGGATCTGTTATTGATAACTAAGGGTGAAATTTCACATTATGTGTGGATAAAGGACTTTGCAGCCTTGGTTAAAAATCAATTATCAAAACAGAAACGTAGGTTAACAGTGTGTAAAAGATGTTTCTGTTTCACATATAAAGAGTTGAGACGTGGAGGATCGGAGTGGTTGTCGGAACACCAGCGGCTTTGTAATGACAACTATGAAGTGAAGATTAGTCTGCCACCACCATCTAGAGCATTTGTCCAGTTCAATAAAACAGTTCACCAATACCGGATTCCACTAGTTATCTATGCTGACTTTGAATCCACGTTAGTGCCGCAGGAACTTCCGGATGGTGAAGTAACTAGAAGAACCAAATATCAATTGCATCAACCTAACAGTTTTTGCTTATTGGTGAAATCTACTTTACCTGAAGAACAATTGCAAGACTATGGCTTAACATCCACTCCGATACTCTACCGTGGGGAAGAAGCTGCTAAGTATTTTGTAGACCAGTTGTATGAGATTGCTGAAAAGGCGGAACGCTTATACGGTAATGTTTTACCCATGGAACCTTTGAACCAAAATCAACAAGAAGAATACATTTCAGCAACAAGATGTTATCTATGTAAGAAGAGCTTCAGTGAAGAAAATCCAAAAGTAAGAGATCATGATCACCTCACAGGGTTATACAGAGGACCTGCTTGTAATTCATGCAATATAAATTACAAACTGCCAAACTTTATCCCTGTAGTGTTACACAATCTTAGCGGCTACGACTCCCACTTCATTATTCCAGAAGTAGGAAGAGATAATGGTAAAATTGATGTTCTTGCTACAACATTGGAAAAGTATATCAGTTTCTCAAAAACAGTAGGTAAAATTAAACTTCGCTTTGTAGACTCTTATAGATTTATGGCATCTAGTTTGAGCAGATTGTCTGAGAATCTACGAAGAGAAGACTTAAAAGAAACCAGCAAGATTGTACCTGAAGATAAATTGGACTTAGTATTACGTAAAGGAGTGTTCCCCTACGATTACATAACTTCTACAGAAAAATTTGAAGAAACCAGTCTACCGCCGATTGAAGCCTTCAACAGCAAATTAAACGAAAGTGAAATCTCCGTTGAAGACTACAATCATGCATGTAATGTTTGGAACCAACTAAACATTCAAACCTTAGGGGAATATTCTGACTTTTATATAAAATTGGACGTAACTCTGCTGTGCGATGTGATGGAAGAATTCAGAAACACCTGCTTCTCCGCCTATGGACTGGACCCTCTACACTCGTACACATCTCCAGGATTAGCATGGCAAGCTATGCTAAAGTCAACCAACTGTCGACTGGAACTTCTAACGGATATTGATATGGTGCTCATGATGGAATCTGGTGTACGGGGCGGTTTGACACAAGCTGTAACACGTCATGTCAAAGCCAACAACAAGTACATCCCCGGCTTCGACGAGCAACAACCATCGGTCTACCTTGGCTACTTTGATGCAAACAACCTTTATGGTTGGGCAATGTCAAATCCGCTTCCCTACGCTGACTTCAAGTGGATCGACCCGGCCACCATCGGAGACATCTCACAGATTCCAAAGGATGGTCCAAAAGGCTATATTTTGGACTGTGATTTTGAATACCCGGAGCACCTTCATGACCATCACTACGACTTGCCTCTCCTAGCCAAGACTGAAGTTTCACCGACAGGAAGATGGCCAAAATTGATGATGACCTTGGAGAATAAAGATCGCTATGTGGCTCACTACTGGGTAGTTCAACAGGCTCTTGAATTGGGTCTACGTATAGTGAGAATTCATAGAGCAATTGAATTCACCCAGTCTTGTTGGTTGAAACCATACATTGATTCCAACACTACAAGAAGAGCTGCAGCGACAACAGCATTTGAAAAGGACTTCTATAAATTAATGAACAACGCCATCTTTGGGAAGACCTTGGAGAACAAAATAAAACATAAAAATGTAAAATTAGTGAGTGATCCTAGAAAATTGGAAAAATTAGTGCAAAAACCAAATTTTGGAACATCCATGATTATAAACGAAAATCTAGTCGCCGTCAGTATGAAGAAAACAACAATAGTCATGGACCGTCCGTTATACATAGGTATGTCGATTTTGGACATAAGTAAAACCCTGATGTATGATTTCCATTATAACAAAATGGTTAAACACTACGGAAGGGAAAACATTGGAGTCGCATACATGGATACGGACGCGTTTATCTACTGGATAAAGACTTTGGACATGTATGAAGACCTAAGGACTTTTCCATACAAAGAAGATTTCGACTTTTCTGACTATCCGAAGAACCATCCAAATTTCAATGAAAAAAATAAAAAAGTAATTGGAAAATTCAAAGATGAAGCAAATGGAATGCCTTTAGAAGAAATAGTAGCGCTGATGGCGAAATTGTATTCATTTAAGATGTACCACGAGAACAACACACCGACAGTCAAGAAAGCAAAAGGAGTGAAGACATCTTATTTGAAAAAACACGTAACATTTGACCACTACAAGACTTGTTTGTTTGAAGATACTACGATATCAGCAACATTCAACAATATCCGAAGCTTCAAGCATCAAGTCTACAGTGTCACCGAAATTAAAAAAGCACTGTCAGCTCGGGATGATAAAAGACATGTTTTACCCGACAAAATCCACACTCTTCCTTTCGGCCATTACTCCTTAAACCCTATCAACTAGTAACCTATTCTTCGTCCTTCTACAACTTCGACCTTATTCCTTTCTCCTTCCGTAAAAAAATGGGGAACACGGCAAGTCCAACGCCGTGTTCCCCATTTTTTTACACAAGTTTGGATGACCTTGACCCATATAAATGATGTGAATATTTAAAACAACATTCATTGTGATTATACATGTGATACAACAAACATTGAAACCTGCAATATGAAGGACTTGAAGCAACAAATTGTCAACGAACTTCATAAACCTGCAAGAAGAAAGTTTCCACGAAGAAATACGGTGATAAAAGGAATTAATGATTTATATCAAGCGGATTTAATCGAAATGATTCCTTATAGCAAACAAAATAAAGGATATAAATACATATTGACTGTTATTAACTGTTTTTCAAAAATGGCAGATGCTTTACCACTAAAAGATAAAAGTGGCAAAAGTGTTACAAAAGCAATGGAAACAGCTATACAAAGAGACAAACATACTATTAAACATTTACAAACAGATGATGGAAAAGAATATTTTAATAAGGAATTTGCAAATTTAATGAAAAAACACAATATAAACCATTATTCAACCAATTCAGAAGTAAAAGCCTCAATAATCAAAAGATTCAACAGAACTTTAAAAAGTGCAATGTATAAAATGTTTTCCAACAGAGGATCGCACATATGGATTGATATGTTACCAAAACTTATAAACGAATACAATAACAAATTTCATAGGACTATCGGGATGAAACCAAACCAAGTAACTAGTAAAAATGAAAACCTTGTATTAAAACGTATAAAAACGAATACTAAACCAAAAGTTGAAAAACTAAAGCCCAAAAAATTTAATGTGGGTGATAAAGTGCGAATAAGTAAATATAAAGGTGTATTCAGTAAAAGATACCTGCCAAATTGGACCAATGAGGTTTTTACTGTATTCAAAGTACAACCTACAGTACCTGAGACATATATTTTAAAAGATAATAAAGGACAATTGCTTGAAGGAGGGTTTTATGGACATGAAATGTTAAAATCAACAGTAGGCGATGTATATTTAGTTGAAAAGGTGTTGCAACGGAAAAAAGATAAGGTCAAAGTACGATGGTTAGGATTTAATAAAACGGAAGATTCTTGGATACCTAAAAAGGATTTGATATAACAATAGAGAATCATTTTAGGTTGAACCATTACAAAGGATGGAGATAGTACCACAAAAAGAGAGTTTTACTATTAATAATATAGATGAACTCACAGTGGATAATTCAGAATTCAATAGTGGGAAACATGGCAATTTGTTACCAAACACCGTTCGTTGTCTGGTTACCGGACCTTCCAACTGTGGAAAAACTAATGTAGTATTCAATTTGAACACAAACCCTAAAGGATTACGATTTAACAATCTATATGTATTTTCAAAATCACTACAACAACCAAAGTATCAATTATTGGAAAAGATACTGACTAATGTGCCTGAAGTTAAATATTTAAAGTTTAATGCAAGCGAGAGTGTCATGCAACCACAAGAAGCTAAACCATTCTCCGTGTTTATATTCGACGATGTATCTTGTGAAAACCAAAACACAATAAGGAATTACTTCGCTATGGGTCGACATAACAACATAGATAGCATTTATATTGGCCAAACTTACAGCAAAATACCTAAACAACTCATTAGAGACAATGCAAACATGTTAATTGTATTTAAACAGGACGAAACCAACCTAAAACATATATATTTTAATCATGTAAATGCGGATATGACATTTGAACGATTTAAAGAGTTGTGTGGAAAGGCTTGGGCTGAAAAGTATGGGTTCCTAACAATTATGAAGGAACAACCGCTAAAGAATGGTCGATACAGGATAGGATTTGATAAATTTATATTAATACATTAAACGCGGTATAACACATTCATTGTTGTACAACACGTCTTGCTACAAACATGGTTAACCAAGAAAAATTAGTAAAGGAAATAAAATCACTTAGTGATTCTATTCGGGCTAAAAACAGAGCATTGAAACTAGGTATTAGCGAGAGGGAGAAATTCCTTGAATCTACTTTTAAACCTATTACTGAACCCTTGAAACAATTAAACAAAAAATTTGCTAAACCTGTATTGGAAGGAGATGCGATTGCACCTATTACGAAGTTTGAAAGAGAAAATGTAAAATCAGAAGAGTTTAGTGATGAAGACCCGGAATCCTCTACGTATAGTGGTTTTACCGGTGGAGAACCCGAAAGAGAGCTAGAATCACCGGACTATAGTGGAATAAAAGAATTATATGAAGTAAAAGCCAAAAGAGGACATGAAGTTGTATCAACTGCTAGTGAAGAGGAAAAAGAAGAAGAGACAAGGGAAGGTCCGTCAAACATAAGCTTGTTGGGTGAAAACATTCATAACAAAGGACCTTTAGGAAGGAAATACATGGTAAAAATGTTACTCGGAACAATTCCTAATAAGAATTACCATAGTTATGGAGCGAGATTAACAGAAGACGGTTTAATGATAGGTAATAGCCCGTTAAACGTTGACGAACATGATAATATTGTCATTGGTGATCAAAGGTATAAGGGCACAAAAGGATTATTTGAATTATTATTTGAAAATAAGCCTTCAGTATCGGTAGTGAAAGAAAAAGACATGGAAGCATATAAAAATATTTTGGAACAGACAAATGCATATAGGAGAAAGTATTTACCTGACCAGCCTCCTTTTAGATCTAAGTCTTTAAAATATAAAGAATTTGTATCCAAGTTAATACCAACTAGAAGACAAACAATGCCGTTAACACAAAGAAAACCTGTAAAACGAAGATTTATGGCATCCACTTTGGATGTAAGTGCTCAGGAACGAAGAAAAAGAAGTAAGTCCGTTACGGGTACAGGTTTAATGAAGAAACTATATAACACAAATGTGATTTATTACAATAATATCAATAAATTGGTGGATAGAATGAAACTAATACATGAAGCTAAAGAAGCGGGTCATACTGGATTGGAAAACGAATGGGTGGCTTTAGTGGATGAACTCCGAAACCGTGGGGTAATCTCATAAAAATGCGTTACTCCCTAGAATACTATTCAGTTGCACCATGAGTGTCGACAAGTTCGGACGTTACTCCTCGGATGGGTTATATTATGCCAATAGTTTAAAAAGAAGTGCTGGTTTACCACAAACACCTGATGGAGATTATGATATGAGTAATAAAAGGTTAAAAAACATAAAAGATCCTACGGATGAAAACGATGCAATAAATCTAAAAATATTAAAGGAAAAGATATCGCCAACATTAAGATTACAAAATAACACATATGACGCAGAAGATCATAGAATCATCAACGTTGGTAAACCAAATCAAAACGGTGATGCAATAAACAAAGGTTATTTGTCATCTGAATTAAAAAATACGTTAAAATTCAATGGGAAAACGTATAGTGCTAACAATAAACGTATATCCAACGTAGATGACCCTAAAGATGCAAAAGACAGCGTAAATAGACGCTATTTACATTCTTTGATACCTGAAAAGACAAAAGATGGATTTTCTTTTTATAAATTTGTTATTAATTATATAGGCTATCCAAAAACTGAAAACGATGCTGTAAATCTAAAATATATTAAAGATCATTGCATCATACGTGATGTAGGGGTTATAGATTGTTTTAATAATTGTTTAGCAAATGTTAAAGATGGTTCGGCGCCATCAGATGGTGCAACAGTGGGTCAAATGATGGAAACCTTAAAACAAGAAACAACCTCTTTTGTAAAACAAGATCAAGTAGTATCGAAGCAAGGGGATGAATTTGTTCAAGGTAATGAAAAATTTAATTTATTAACATACAAAAATGAGGCTTGGGATTGCATGGATAAAAAGTTATCAAATATGGGATGGGGTTATGAAAAACATGATGCAGCTGCTTTATCACAAACCGTACATCTAGATCCAGATAAATATTTTAGATGGTTTACATGTAATAATAGAGTGATAAGAGACTTGGCACAAGGAAGAGAAGCAAATGATGCTGCAACTGTAGGACAGACCATTACAACATCATTAAAGGATAGTAAAGTGTATGATTGTAATAATAAACTTATAACAAACCTTAAAGACCCTGAACATGTAGATAATGCTGTCACTGTTAATTTTCTTGTAAAAGTTTTAGGTAATGCGATATTTGATTTACACAATCATTTCACACCGGAAGTTCTTCGAGGAGGGCCAGGTCATAAAATTTGGGATGAAGCCTCGAGAGGTGGTTGGATTAAACGGGAAATTTTTAAAAAGTACTTTATTCACCCTAATACACAACAGTTTAGATCATCAAATTGGGGTGATATTGATATTTAATAAAAGGACACAATAAACAACTTCATTTATTTCCAACTCGTCATAGAGTTAACACATTGCGATTATAAAAGGACAATAATGACGTTCAAGTACATCAGTCCATATCGAGACACTGCAAGGAAAGGAGGTGGGATCACGTCCACAGCGGTTTCTCTGTTAAGTAAAGCTTTAAAACAAATTCCAGTAGGATCCATAGTAAATAGAGCAATAGACGCATTACCATACGAATTTCATATACCAGGAGGTTATCAGTATTGCGGACCAGGAACTAAATTGAAAAAACGACTGGAAAGAGGCGATCCTGGCATAAACAAGTTAGATCAGGCTTGTAAAGAACACGATATCGCATATTCCACGTTTGCCGATTCAAAAAATAGATCAATAGCTGACAAAAAGCTTGCGGACATAGCTTGGCAACGAGTAAAATCAAGTGACGCTAGCATAGCAGAAAAAGCAGCAGCTTTAGCAGTAACAGCAGGTATGAAGGCTAAAACAGCAGTAGGAGGTGGAAGAAGGAGGAGAAAGAGAGTAAAAAGGAGGTCAAACACAAGAAAACATGGAGGAAATATAAAAAGAAGACGACGATCTACAAGAAAAGGCAGGAAGAAGCCCACCGTGTGGTCAATGGTAAAAAACGGGGCAGGTCTTTACCTAAGACCTTATCGTGCATATTAAATGAAAGAAATCAATTGGTCATACCACATAAAGCATTAACCAATATTGAATTATTTAAATATATTTCCTGTTTAAAAATACCATTTTTTCGCGGTGTGTTTATGAAAGACAGTTTACCAAAGAAAATGTGGCAAAATGAGACTGGAATTGTAAATTTGGATAATACTGAAGGGCCTGGCACCCATTGGGTTTGTTATAAGAAACTAAATAACAATGTATATTATTTTGATAGTTTCGGTAATTTGCCACCACCAAAAGAACTTCAAAATTACTTTAAATCTGCTAAAAACATATATTATAACTATAAAAGAGAACAACCTGATAATACTTCAATATGCGGCCATTTATGTTTGGAATTTCTAGCTAAAAGTATCAGTCACTATTGAGATGTCTTCCTATACGGTATCATTAACAGGAAAATCGTCCAATTTACGAAGTATCCTTTTTCCAGCGTTACGCTTGCAAAAAGGAAGGTTTTGGGAGGCGGCACTATTGGATTTTACAACGTACAACTCTATTCCCAATGTTACGGAAGGTAAAAATAACATATTGCATTATTATAAGGGAAAGGATGCCAGTGGAAAATTTACAGACTTACAAGAGTGCAGGTTACCCACAGGTTCTTATGAAATTGATCATATAAATGAATTTTTGCAAACTAAAATGGGAAAAGACAATATAACATTAAAAGGTAATAATAATACGATGAAAGCTGAAATTACTTCCAAATATTATATAGATTTCACTCAACCAAACTCAATTGGTGATTTATTAGGATTTTCCAACGATGGGCCTGTATTAGAACCAGATGTAACACATTCCGGTAAGAAAACAGTAACAATATTAAAAGTCAATAGTATAGACATAACTTGTAACATTATACAAGGTGCTTACAGGGATGGGGCTAACACCCACATCATACATACTTTTTACCCAAGTGTACCACCTGGATTTAAAATTGTTGAAAAGCCACAAAACCTGGTATATCTACCGTTGAACACCACTTTCATTTCAGACATCGTGTTGAGCGTATTGGATCAAGACGGTAACTTGGTAGACTTCAGAGAAGAGCCTATTACGATTAGATTACATTTAAAATCGACACTTTAATACAAAACCATGGGTTTAACATTTAAAAGCGAACAACCTACGGGAAACCGCATTAGTAGCTCTTCAGCTGTGGAGGAGTTAACACGCGAGAACATTCGTTTCTTAGAGAGAATTGGATTAAAATTAACCGAGTATGGATATACTGGATATAGCGCAGGGTCCAACATTCGACGAAACCCTATGGGAAAAAGAATATCACACCCACAACCCTTACACTTCATCGAAATTAAACAATAACGATGAAATTCGTATTCCCATACAAAATCAAGACATTTACACACTACCATGTGAAAGTTACTTGTATATTGAAGGACAAGTTACTAAAAAGGACGGTACTACTGTTGGTACAACAGTTCCATTTATAAATAATCCTATGGCTTTCCTATTTGATGAAATTAGATATGAAATATCAGGTGTAACAGTTGATTCCACTAAAAAAGTAGGTATTACGACAACTTTAAAAGGATTAACATCTATAACACCCAATGAAACCAATTTACTTAAACCTGCCGGATGGGTATTACCTACGATTGACACGATCACTCCAAATCCAAATGGATATTTTGATTTTCATATTCCATTACGTTTGCTGCTTGGTTTTGCTGAAGATTATAGGAAAATAATATTAAACGTTAAACAAGAATTAGTTTTGTTGAGATCTTCTAACGATAAAGACATTATTAAAGCTGCAGATGCTACTACAGATGCGACTTTAGAATGGAAATTAAAATTAGACAAAATTGTATGGAGAGTTCCACATGTTAAATTGGCTGACGAGCATAGAATGCTACTTTTAAGAAAATTAAAAGCCGATCGTGATATTGTTATTCCATTTAGAAGTTGGGAATTTCATGAGCATCCCAGTTTACCTACTACGGATCGACACACTTGGACTGTTAAAACATCGAATTATGTAGAACGAGCCAGGTATATTATATTTGGTTTACAAACAGGTAGAAGAGACGCCATTACTAAACATGCAGGACAATTTGATCATTGTGACTTGAAAAATATTAAAGTTTATTTAAATTCACAATTCTTTCCATACGACAATTTAAATGTGTCATTCACTAAGAAGAAATACAGTATATTGTACGATATGTACGCGAGATTCCAAAGTCCATATTACGGTAAAACAAATACACCTTTATTACCACCTGACAAATATTTCGATGCCTACCCAATAGTTGTAATCGATTGTTCTAAACAAAATGAATCAGTAAAGTCTTCAAGTGTGGATATAAAAATAGAAATGGAATTCAACGATGCTATACCGGCTAATACAACTGCATACTGTTTAATTCTACATGATAAAATCGTAACATACACACCTTTAACTGGAATTGTTAAAAATGTATTGTAAGAACCGGTTTTGTTTCATTCCGCGAGTATAAAAGCAGAGCGTACAGACCGCTCCTCATCAGTTTGTTGCCTACTGTTGTATGGGTAGCATCGTATTCAATATGGCTTCTCCTAGTGGTACACCTGAAAATGTGGTAGATATTGAGAAGGAGATATCTGAGTTTTTAGATCCTCAAGGTCACCAGGAAGGAGGTGAACAAAACGTTTGCGGACAACTTCACGCCAGTAATAATGTTGAAGAAAAAGGTAAAAGAAGAAAGACTATACAAAAGAGAAAAAGGGATATTGAAGATAATATTTCTCCAAACATATTGAGTGAGGTATTTTTGCGAATATTTTACCCAATCTCTTCCAGTTTGGATAAAAGTGTTTTAATCGGTGTTATGAAATCTACAGATTATTCCCCTACTGTAATTTTAACTCATGGACCCAAAATGATTTTGTTTACGGACAGTGCTTGGGAATCGTTTATGAAACATTTGCATCTACTAGAATGCTATTTAAGTAGTAACATGTTTGGAAGAAAGACAAGAGTAGGACTTTTGGATTCAAATGTGGAAATTGATATTATTAAACAACGTGGTGATCATCAGCTACGGTTTAGAGACACAACAAGACATGATAACAAAATTCAACTTAATCGAGAGGAGTTTTTCATTTTAACTTGTGCTACTGAACCAATAACACGATATTTGAGACAACTGGTGTTTTCAAGTTCGATTATTAAAGATTATCTGGAAGACACTTTGGACAAACAACCGGACGCACCTATATTATACGGACCTGTGGATACTTCTATATTTAATAGAGTTCCTCATGAAGTACAGATGTGGAGACAATTGGAAAAGTACGCTCAACTACATAAGAAATCAGTAAAACAGGAAGAAGAGGAAGATGGAGGAGAAGAATCAAGTGTTAGTGATGAAAACGAAAACAAGGAAAATATAAAGATGGAAACTTAAATGACAATGGTTAGTTTTTAAAACAATAACCAACATTTTGTGGGGTTAGGCCTATTGGGGACGGTGCCCACGTTAAATATACACCAACGCGCCAACAACTGTACGGCCTGGTATAAAAGTAGTACCTACCGTGGTGTGGAAATCAGTTGACCTCCTGACTTCGTAATGAGCAGACGTGTGACCTTCAAAATGGACAAGGGAGAAGAACAACAAGTAAAGTCCAAGCCTGGTATTATTGAGTTTCAAGCGTTTCGTGGTAATGATGATAGATTCATTATAAAAGAACTTGTGTTTTTGGACATGAATACAAGTGTTCCTTATTCGTTTTTATTTAAACCACCATGTTCTTATTCGTCTTTAACTAGTAAAGCCGCTACTACCAACAGATGGATTTCAAAACACTTCCATCATATCGATTGGTATGATGGTTTTACAAGTTACACGGACTTGTATCACATTATGCATCACTTTTCAGACAAGTTTACCAATATTTACACAAAAGGGCTGGAAAAGAAAAGATGGATCGAAGGATTTACTCATGTTCCGGTTAATGATGTGGAATTGGATAAGAATTATCAATACATGCTGGAAACCATATGTATTTGTACGAAAAGCCCAGAACATGATAAAGATAGACATTGCGCTTTGAAAAATGCCTATAAACTCGCCTCTTACCTTCAAAGTGGGGAATTGGGGAGTGGTGGGGGTAACGGAGAGTATATAAGTGGGGAGCAGACAGGGACCTGGCATGAGTATTACTCGAGATTCCGAGACGACAACATCTCCGAGCAAGAAGACGATCTGTAACCTGACCATGGCATCTCACCAGTTCCTTCAGACTTTGGTCGAGCAGTTCAATGCTCACTCCAAGTCAACAATATTACCTGTAAAGAAGTGCTCGGAACTAAAAGACGAGAAGCACTACATAATCCATGCTATGAAGAAGATGGAGACTACAGTTGGGGAGGCCATCTGCTGCAGTCTCAGCGAGGCACCGTTTACTCCGGGGGATGAACCAAAGTTCCAGGTGTACCTGCCCAAGAGATTCGTCCATCTTCTACAAAACGAGGATCTTCGCTCTATTCAACCCGGGTGTCTATACCTGGTGTCCCACGGCTGCACGGGTAGCAATTCTACAGAGTTGACCATCCACATCGCTGACAAGCAGCAGTGTTAGATTTAAGTTTTAATGTTGTACATATGTTGTTGTAATGTTTTATAAATAAACGAATCATAAAAAACAAAAAAAATAAAAAAACAAAAAATGCAACATATCAATATGTGACAGACTTCACGTATTGATATGTTGCATTTTTTTTAAACTTCGCGGGTGACCTTGACCTTTGACCTTTGCATTTCACAACTACCCCCACTACCGTAATTACCCCCACTACCGCACTAGGATTCAAACCTGCTTGGATGCGAAAAACGGTCAGTCTGTTGCCAACTAGCAAACGATGAGCACCTTGTACGAGCTTTGCTTACAACGAGTTATAACTGACGCATCTTTATTCCAGACGGCTTTACGAGATAATATCCCTATAACAGTAAAGCAGGATATCGAGGAGTACAAGAAAGATAATAGAGGGTATTCGGGATACTCCTGGTATAGGTTCCAAGACGGGGAAAAGTTTTGTAGGCCTTGTGGCAATGCTGCCGTCAGAGACCTTCGACGGTTCGTACAGGAAGGTGGTAGAAAACAGTTTGGATTTCTAGCACCAATGTTTAGATTTGAAAACTACAAGGACACCTGTGCTATTTGTTCCATCCCTTTGTATCAATGGAAAAAGTTTAGAAGTGTTTAATTGCATCTTCCATACCCCCACCACCATTACCCCCACCACTTTTCCATGTACCTCCAAACGCTGTGCCTCGGCTTCATTTCTACTCCAGCAGTCAACCTAGCAACATCAGGATGTCTCTCAACGTCAGTTGCGCAAGTTACGAGGAGGTGAGCATCAAGACTCAGCAGGAGCTAAACGACTTATACAAGGAGTTGCAGCTGATGGTGGCACGAGGCTACCGTATAAATGTGCAAGTTTACGCTTGCAATATACGGAACACCCGGCAGTCAAAGGAAGAGCCTGGACACTCCTCAACGGCTTCCTCACCAGCGTCCATGAAGACCGAACCAGACAACTTGGACTACTTCAGCTGACTAGCAGTTGTATTTCTTGTCCTAACCATTGTAGAATATGTATATTTTTTCATTATATTAAAGAAGTAAAAGAGCAAAAACACCTATCTTGTTACTGACATATAAGCTCAGTAACAAGATAGGTTTTTTTTTAAAACACAATTTGGATGACCTTGAAACTTCCCCCTCCACTGCTTTGTTACCCCCACCACTTGACTATTAGTGTACATGGCACATCGCAATTGGAAACCTCATTCCATCTTCAACAGCCACACCGACAACATCAACAATGGCAAACCTACCAACAGATGAAAGATGTCCTCACGCATGTTGTGACTTCGTCCACGAGTTGGAGAAGAGGATGCAGGAGAGGGCGATAAGAAGAAAGCAGATCCACTCAGAAAATATCATGATAGTCAACGGCTATCTTTTATTGTTCGGCCTTATTATGGTTGTACTTTTCATACTGTATGGCATAGTCACATGTGTCGGCAAGGTTGCAGAAGAAAACGCTCGCCACCATCAATTGGAAAGTTTCAATGTTACTTTGTAGGTTTTCCTTTTTTTAAAACTCCGTTTGGATGACCTTGAAAATTCCCCCACTACTCCACCACACCCCCACCACTTCACCATGTTCCTGCATGAGCATCACATCAACCGTCATTCCTTGTCCGACAAGCAACCATGGCAGACAACAACACCATCAGCCAAGCTGACTCCACTACTGATGTTGGTACAAGTACGGGTTGGACACTGTCGATCGATAGTGTACACTATTTGGAAACAATTTGCGAACGGATGAAGGAAATACTGCGGGACAACCCTGGAATCATAATACAAATGAATTTAAATTATGATTGGTCCCAAGTCAGAATGCAAGGGGACGATAACAACGGTCAACAATCTCCACAATATTCGCCCATGTCCCCGATCTACCCTTACGGCGAGTCTGACGTCGATGAAGATGAGGCTAATGTGGATGTGTTGGACAACGAGGCTGAAGAGGAGTAACCTTCATTCCTTTTTTTCTAAAACCCAAATTGGATGACCTTGAGAATTCCCCCTCCACTATTTCCTTTTTTTAAAACCCAAATTAAATGACCTTGAAAATACCCCCTCCACATACTTTTGGTTTACCCCCTCTACTTTTCAATACTGTTACCACAGTCTGTAGCTCACATCATTCCTTGCTTAGCTATCATGGCGGACAGCACTCTTTCTCGAGTTGACTCCACTACGGATGAAGAATGGCCATTGTCCTGGAATGTTCATCTGCAAGACTCGGCAGAAGTGGATATGTTGCATGAGAAATTGGTGTATGTATTAAACGAAAACCCCAACATTGAATGTAGAATGACTATGGATTTCGATGCGACAGGGGTCCACACTCAACCTTCTACTTCCAGCCAACCTGAACCTCAGCTACAGCCGAAGAACTTTACACATCTTTACACTCCAATACGGCCGGAGGATGTGGTTATCAGCGAGGCAGACTCTACTACAAGTTATATTGAACCAACGAATTGGAAGCTTGTTGTTGACACCTTACACAAGGTCGTCTTAGTATGTGACAAATTAAAGGAATTGATGATGCAAGATCCTAGTCTTCGTTTTAAAATTGATTTGTTTTTCATCTGGGGAGCACCTGCACGGGGCTCTTCGTCTGACAGCTCTCTAAGTACAACGGATGAGGAGGAGGAGGACGACTAGTTATCTTTTTTAAAACTCCATTTGGATGGCCTTGACCTTTCCCCCTCCACTGAGTTTATTTAAGGTGCACTCTCAATGACTGCAGCATCATTTCATCGCACACCTTCACCACAGCAACATGGAGAGTCAACTCAACTACTGTTGCGAACGGAAATGTTTTTCATGGCCGAATGACATTGATGTTGCGGATGGCCTGGCGTGTAGAAAATGTGAAGCTTTTGGTCAATGCATGTGTAAGTGCAAGTCTTGGAAGAAGCCGAAACCGGAGTTGAAGACATTCCATGTGTACCAGATGAGAGGGCATAAGTACACTTGTTGCCCTGAACGTTGCATTGAATTCACATTAAAACAGCTAACTGGCTGCAAATTGTGCAACAATCATTTTGCAGGTTTTTGCAAACATTATTTAGGAGCCTGTCAGTATAGATCAACTTGGCATACAGAAGCACTCACTATCAATGAAATCGCTATAGATACACAAGAGTAGTCTTTCTACTCTTTTCTTTTTTTAAAACTCCATTTGGATAGCCTTGACCTTTCCCCCTCCACCCACCTTAGTTTATATAAACCCCATTCCCACTGACCACAGCATCACTTCATCGTGCTCCCTCGTCAAAGCAACATCAGCTATGGAAAGTAAGCGCATCTCATGTTGCGAGCATAGGTGTTTGGAGATACAAGGCGTCACATATTGTGCAAAGAAGCGTTGGGAGGAAGAGACGGGGACAACCTATTGCTGTGAGGATAAGTGTTTCCTCTTACCAAAGTGGCAAGTGGATGGGCTGGCCTGCCGGCAATGTGAATGCTTCGGATGTTGCAGGTGTAGATGCAAGAACCAACAGCTGCCACCACCGGTACTACAAACTTTCAAAATCTACAAATCCAAATACTTTTATACTTGTTGTCCGCAGCGGTGTATTAAATTTCACTTCTCCAATCTTACCAATTGTCGGAAGTGCTACGGACAACCTGATGGGTGGTGCACCTGTTTTCTGGACTCCTGCCGCTACAGATCGGATTGGTTTACAGATCCGTTGGAAATTGATGAGGTCGCCCAGGAAGCACAAGAGTAGTCTTTCTACTCTTCAACTTTTTTAAAACTCCATTTGGATGACCTTGAAATTTCCCCCTCCACTTCCCCATATACCTAGAGTACACAGAGCCTGACAGTCAGTCACTCGGTGGCTGTCGTGGGGTGCGCATCGGTGTCGGCGCTCCGTTGTTAGGTTTCAAGGTCACAGTAATATGAAATTGCGGATGTTGTGCTTGTTCAATGGCCTCTGAGGACTAGTGGATGACGGTTTAAGCAAGGTCATGTCGCAAACTCGAGTTTGACTTGGCACTTTTGCTGTTTCTCATCGCAAATTCGCTCCAAGTCGTCAAGGTCACGTGGACTCTGACTTAAACTCGGAGCGTAGTGCGAGAAACGGCAAAAGTGCCAAAAAATTTTGAGTTTCGGCGTGACCTTGACCTTAACAGTGTCAGTGACGTCATTTTGATGATGTAATGGATGATGACGTCATCAGCATGTCATTTCTGTGACGTCATGGGTGTGACGTCACGGAAATGACGTCATCAATTACGTCATCGATGACGTCATTTTGATGACGTCATGGGTATGACGTCATCGATTGCGTCATCATCGATGAAGTCATCGATTACGTCATCGATGACGTCATGGGGTCGTTGACCTTGGCAATGACGTCATCACATTCCTCAGAGATCATTGGACTGAGCCAGCAACCGCAAAAACACACTACTCATGAGCCTTGGGCAAATTTAAAAGCTTATTACTGTATTATTTATTGTGAGTAGTGTGTATTGGCGGCTTCTGTTACTGTCGTTGGAGTTGAGCCCTCAACTAGCCTGTTCATTGTATGAGGTTTTGACAGTAATTTACGGAATCGGGGCAACCAATTATTGGGTTGGACCCTCCATCAAGCATAACACCTAGAATGTTTACATAAATAATATTTATTTCACAGCTCAATTTTATAAAACTATTTACTAAGGAGGGGTATTAAAACCTACTAATAGGAGATTATTAAAGCTTTTTTTACTATTGATTGTGAATTTAGAGTATTAGATGGTTTTGTTACTGTCTTGGCTGTCCAGATCTTATGTGGAACTAAACTATTTCAAACTTGACTTACATTAATTCAAACTTTGGCCGAATATTTTTTTTATTATTGTTTTTTTTTACTTTCAATCTCCAAGGATATTTTCTTATTTGTACTATGTATCCCCCCAGATTAACACTAAGGTGTTAAGAAATCTTGAACTTTGAGCTCTGGCATTCAAATTATAACGCCATTAGATATATCTATGACTAAACGACAACTCTAATTTGGGACTCAGGGGATTAGTTCTATGTATCCCCCCAAATTACCACTAAGGTGTTATGAAATCGTGAACTTTGAGCTCTGGCATTCAAATTATAACATCATTAGATATATGACGTTACGACTATGACTAAACGACAACTCTAGTTTGGGCTTTAACTTCTCAGGGGCAACCCCTAAGGGGGCATGGGGGCGAAGCCCCCATCGAGCCGTAGGCGAGTCAATAATATATACAGCCCCATGTGTAACTGACTCATCTATACAAATTCTAAACCACTTCCGGGTAAGATGAAAACATGATTTTTGGCACGCGGTCAGCTTTCGAACTGATACCCCCGGGAAAAGTCTGAAAACTGACAATTTTTCATTTCCACCCCTCCAAAAAAATAAATAAGGGTGAAAACCGGTCGGCCGAATTTGTAAGGTTTTACTATTTTCACTGTAACTTTTGAACGAAAGGTCCTATCTCGAATCTGAGGGAAAATCGTTGGTTGGGAATTAAACGCTCTACAAGTTAGGCCCTATGACATTTTACCGTATCTCATCCCCTTCACCCTTAAAAAGGGGCGTACTTCCAGAATTTCAAAATTCGTCAACAAAAATTGGAATATTTTAATACTTTTCATTTAGTATTATGGCACATCGATGAGTGAAATTTTGTACATATTATGCACTAATATAGGTCTAACTATAGTAGCATTCATTGATCAATTTCAACCTAAGTTTAGTCCAAAAAAATCGTAAACAAACGAAAACCTTAACATTTTTTCATGTATAGTGTTTATAATTTACTTTTACCTGGTAAATATACTGCTATATCGATACATTTTTTGGCAATATTGTATTCTATTTTAGATGCTCTACAAGATTGGTCCTGTGACATTTTACCGTATTTCATCTCCTTCACCCTTAAAAAGCGGCGTATTTCCAAAATTTCAAAACTTGTCAAAATATTGCACTATTTTAATATTTTTAATTTACTATTATATGGCACATAGATGCGTGAAATTTAGTACATATTATGCCCTATAATAGGTCTAACTATAGTAGCATTCATTAGCCAATTTCAACCTGAGTTTAGTCCAAAAATCGTAAAACTCGTAATCCTTAACATTTTTAATTTCTACCGTTTGTAATTAATTTACTTTTACCTGTTAAATATACTCCTATATCGATTTATGTTTTTCCAGTATTGTATTCTATTTTAGATGCTCTACAAGTTTGGTCCAATGACACTCTACCGTATCTCATCCCCTTCACCTTTAAAAAGCGGCGTATTTCCAAAATGTCAAAACTCGTAAACAAATTTGCACTATTTTAATATTTTTCATTTACTATTATGGCACATTGATGAGTGAAATTTTGCACATGTTATGCCCTAATATAGGTCTAACTATAGTAGTATTCATTGGCCGATTTCAATCTAAGTTTAGTCCTAAATGGTCGTACAACACAAAATTCTTTAAAAAATGTCAAGTATACTGTTCGTAAATTGATATAATCTGGCAAATGTACTGCAAAATTGATATTTTTTGCCAGTATTATATTTTATTTTAGACGTTCTACAAGTTCGATGGTATGCGATTTTGCTGTATCTCACCCCCGTCACCCTTAAAAAGGAGTGAACTTTCAGAATTTATAAATTTTTTCTCAAAAATTGTGCTATTTTGATATTTTTATTTACTATTATGTAATATGTATGCATGAATTTCTATTTATATTATGACCTCAACAGGTTCTATCTGTAAAAAAAAGGTTTTTGCCAATTTCAATCGAATTTTAGCCCAAAAAATTGTAAAAACACAAAATTCTCAACATTTTTTCATGTTAAGTGTTCGTAATTCACTTAAACTTAGTAAATATACTGCTATATTGATATATGTTTCGCCATTACTATATTCTATTATAGACGCTCTACAAGTTTGGTTCTATGACATTTTGGAGTATCTCGCCCTCTTCACCCTTAAAAAGGGGTGTAATTTCAAACTTATACATTCTTCCCCAAACAATTCGCTATTTTAATGTTTTTTATTTACTATTATGGCGCACAGATGCCTCAAACTCAGTAAATATTATTGACACAACTAGTTCTTACTATTTTAGAAGCCATTGATCAATTTCAATCAAATTTAAGACCAAAACAATTGAAAAAAAACACGAAATTATTGACATTTTTTCATGTAAAGTGTTTGTAAATTACTTTATACTGAAAATTTTACTGCCATATTGATTTATATTTCGCCAATAATTAGTTCTATTTTAGGTGCTCTACAAGTTCCGTCCTTTGCGATTTGGCAGTATCTCACCCCCTTCACCCTTGAAAAGGAGCGTACTTTCACGATATTGAAATTTTCTTTCACAACAATTGCTCTATTTCAACATTTGTTACTTGATTTTTCGTTGTTTCCACGTATTTTTTAACTTCCTCTAAACTACTAACGGCAATTTCCTTTCGACATCGTTTCGTTTTATCGACTACTAACACTTCGGGGGAACCATTATAGGGGGCATGGGGGCGGAGCCCCCATCGAGCCGTAGGCGAGTAATAATATACATAGCAAACAGCTGACTTTTCAGTACTAGGACCTAAAAAATTCTCCAGATGATTTTTCGGTCCTAGGACAATAAAGAATCGGTTTTGGTACAGTTGAGAGAACAAAAAACAGGCTGATTTCGTGCAGAATGATAAAAAATTGTTTATATACCTTACTGTCAAGTGATCCAATAATAGCTGAAACACTAATGCAGTTTCAATCCGTCAAAGTTTGTGTTTTTTTATGTGTCCGTGTCGTCGTGTGGAATTGTTTGTTATTTATTCTTTTGTGATTTTTATAACGTGACGGGTTCAGTTTGAATGAAACCTTGACACTTGATAGTTAAACTTACTGCCACCTTTGTGACAGTAAGGTTAACATAAGATTAAGTATTTGGATAAGATTATGAATAAGGTTTGTTATGCTCATATTGTGTATTTGTCATTCTTTCATCTTGTCGTTGGAAGCCAGAAGAAAGTTGGCTGATGTTGTTTTTTCGTCTATGGATGGTAATATAAACCATTTAGTATTTACTATAAAGTGATTCGGTTGGACGACATAATAAAAAATAGCAGATGATACTATGTGGAGTTCAGCAGGGGTGACACCTGGGCCCACTTCCATTTTCAATATTTATCAATTATATTATTCATACACCATTCCTGTTATTCGCTGATGATGCCAAAATATATCTTGATAATAACTCTACAGAGGACTGTCGTAAACTTCAACAAGTTCTTGAGAATGTTGAAACGAGGTGTCACACAAACAACATGACTATTAATCCTATAAAGTCAAAGCTGTTTAATTAGTCAAGAAGATTGTGGCTCATTACCACTGAGTACTTCTTGGAAGATGTCCCCACCGAGCGTTGCAGCATTATTAAGGACCTTGGTGTAACGGTTGATTCATCTTTTGACTTAGGTCTGCACAATGATAACATCTGCTCCAAGGCTTCTCGGATCATGGGACATCATTCGAACATTGAACAATGAACTTGGTAAAAAGTCTGCTATTCTCCTCTTTAACTCCCTTGTCCTCCAAACGCTTGAATATGCCTCTGTTGTGTGGACTCCCTACCAACCTGGACCCATTGAAAGACTTCAGGCCATACAATGAAGGTTCATCAGGTATTTGGGCTACAAGGCTGGTTTTAACTACGTGGAAGTATCTATCAAAATATCAGAGACTCAACTTCATCTCGTTGTTGGAAGCCAGAAGAAAATTGGATGATGTTGTTTTTTTTTCAATCTGATTAATGAATCTATACTCTGTCTGATCCTCCAAGTGCAAGTCAAATTCATTGTCCCTCTACGCACCATATCACCACGGCTCTTGGAACTCGATCACTACAACCAAACTATTTTATGAATACTTAGGACGCTTCGCTACAGGAATGAAATATGCATGTACGTAACTTCTTCCATGACAGTATTGCCACCATCAGAAGGGCTGCCAAATCCCATTGAATTCAGTGCTCCACTACAGTGCCATGTTATAGGCAGTTGAGATTTTTTTATATATTTTAGTTATGTTGGGATTGTGTATTGTCATTCTTTATTCACGAGCATTGTGGCCTAAGAAGTTATTATTTGTATTTCTTTTAATCCATTTATTGTTCACTGGATCATTTCTCTTAACCTTTGATTAATTTTGGAATGCTTAACCATCTCGTGTAAGTAAATATTGTATCAAATTTGCAATTACTGATATTGTATATATTCTTCATTCTATATTTATAAGTTCTCCTTTAGATTGTAGGTTAAGTACTATGCATGTCTATTTAGATATCTAATCTTAATAATCTTCTAAGAATGGTATTACAGGAGGAAATAAATCAATACTTATATATGCTTATATGTTCTACTATTAATATTATTTTAACAATTTTAATCATCTAACAAGTGTGGCGTTGAGTATGATAAGGCGAAAACAGGGATACCTATAAATTTATATTTGTTAGTATTTTAAGGGTGATAGACCTACTTATAATCTATATCCGCAGCTGTCAAAAAGTTTTAATTATGTGGGCGTTCGTCGGCCTATTAACAAGCTGTTCTGACAGGACAAGATCAAAGTTATCCAATAACCGGCAATGATTATATAAGTTGATATCTCTTATATTAATACGTGAGGGCTGTTTTTTGTGAACAAAACTCCTCCGTTATTTCTGGACCGATTTTGACGTTTAAGGTTTCGAAAGAATGGTCTCAGTTTGTAGTTTTGCATAAAGGTTTTAGATTTTTGATATTTTAATTCTGAAGCCCACGGGAAGCCCTTAAAGTTCGTTTTTATCATTCTGCACGAAATCAGCCAGTTTTTTGTTCTCTCAATAGTACCAAAACCGATTATTTTCTGTCCTAGGACTGAAAAATCATCTGGAGAATTTTTTAGGTCCTAGTACTGAAAAGTCAGCTGTTTGCCAAGTATATTAATATTGATTTATTTATGTTGAGGAGCAGAATTTTGAAATTCAAACGTTATGAAAAGCATTGTTTGTAAATAACAGAAATGTAAACACTGCATATTACTTACTTTGTAAATATAACCTCGAAAATACAACTTTATAGTTAATATTTTTAACGATCAAAAGTCTAATTTTCGCATCATGATAAAAAAACGTTGTTCATCACTCGGAGCAAAAGTGTCTTTTTGATGCTTAATCGTTTTTAAAAACTCGGCTGCGCCTCGTTTTTAAAACACGATTGCGCACCAAAAAGACCCACTTTTGCTCCTAGTGATGAAAACTACTATTTTTGTCCATAAGATTAATATGGGGAACAATTTTTATTGAATTGAAAAATAAAACAGCTGTTGATTGTGAATTAAACAAACACATGTTATAAAAACTAGCTGAATAGAAGTAATTGGGCCACTCTGGTACTGAAATATCAAAACAATTTCCTACTTTAATACACGGAGTATCTGTTGTGTGGAACAAATTGTGTGTTTTACCTTTTTCCTCAAAGGGGTAGACTTTATTGCTTGAACATTGTATTTATGTGTATTTGGGCACAAAAATAAGTTTAGTAACTAAACCCCAGAAAATTCATTTTCCTGTACAAAAACAGCTTTGGAAATTGAAATTTTTGAAATTCTCATGGGTTGTCAGATTGGTATTGAAACAACAACGAAAGTTAACAAAAATTAAAATAGAACACTAAAATGTTTGCTTATGGGTTTTCAAACTGCTGTGGACTAGGAAAAGGGATAACTTAGTTGGTTGTTGGTGTAAATGTAATAACCGGTTTACTGTGATACTATAACAAATTTAATGCAGAATGCTACAGATATTAAAACACTTTTTGAAAATGAACGATATTTAAAAGTTTTTTACCTTCAGTGTAGATACCAAGCTTATTGCAAAAGTGGTTTGTATAAGGAGAAATTTTAACTAAAATATGAATGCTACATCAAACTAAAATGGGCCAACAAAGATGTAGATTTTCTTAATTTGTAATTTGTTTGTTTAAATTCTGTAATGCCATTGAAATTTAAGATAAAGAGGATTTAGTCCGTTATAAATAGTAACGTGGTGGCCCGTGTGCAAATTGCGCATTTTATGATTCTGTATGAGAGACACTAACCTAAATGTTGGTTATGAAGTGACAGAGATCTATTTTTGTTTACAATCCGATTTAAAAATTTGTCTGAAATTAATCAGCTGTTAAGTTACAATTCACATTTATAAACATCGTACAAGGAAAGTTGGTCAACATTTTAAAGCACCTTCTAGAAATAAATCAAAGTTGAGGGGGGTGAAGCCCGAAAAGATATGACCTTTTTAATTACGAATCGCATATGTGCTATCCTAAGCTTATCCGTTTTAGCTTTATTTATTAAAATGAAATTTTCGTTAGTTTTGCAGGTCAAATATATTGAGCAAAGATTGTACTTTGATACCAAACATTACAACAAAGTATAACCCCCCCCCCCCCAAAAAAAAGAAAAAAAACAATGTTCATAAATGAAGATTTTCTTTCTCTTTAGTTATAAAAACTATTATATTAATTATATGTATGAATCTTTGAAATTATTACAAAGAAAACTCATTGATCTTTATTAAAACTCATTTTATACAATAATACCTCATTGTTGGCAAAGGATTTGTGCTTCGTTAGGTCAAAGTCTAAACGTGTTATTGTAAACAAATCCTCATTGTTTGGATGTTTTAAAAATTTTTTGGAGTATTTTATTTTTTCATATTATATTTGTATTTTCATATGAATAAATATATAATATATACTGGGTAATATCATTGTGTTAAAACCTCTGTTAAACTACTTGTTAATTGAGTTGAAAATGAAACTTAAAAACATTATTTTATTTTAGAAAAGAAAAAAATTGATTGCATAACCTAAATTCAATTTTGTAATACAATAATAAATTTTATTATCATGCAATAAATAATCGGCTTTAATCAAATAATTATATAATAAATGTATGTTACTTAAGTTAGATTATCTCAATTAAATCGATTGAGTTTACTTTAAAGGAGAAAATGAATGTTGAAATGTTGTAATATGATACAACAATAAACAAAACAATATTTTACTATAAAACTACCCTATAGTAATACTGTAAAACATGATTGCAATGCCAAAATGGCTGATTTGTTTATCATAGTTATGAAATATTACCCATAACCTACATTTATTGTGATCTTTTTACTTTTTACAATTAAAATTATTTAAATTTTATCACAAACATAAATGTTTTCAAATCTCTTAGAAAAACAAACAAAACGAAAAACAAACAATCAGAGAAACCCCTGTTTTACACTTATAACTACATGTGTCTGTGATGATATATTGAAGGTTAAAATCAAAACCGACTGTCCTTTAAAAATATGTCAACTATTTTACAATTAAAACTTTAAATGAGTTAGATTTAGTTTATACGAGAAATAGTTTTTATGTACAAAAGAAAAATCATTCATTATACGGGGTGATTCACGACGAAGTGCAGAAATTTCGGGAGCTGATTCTACACATGAAAATAAACAAAAATGGCCATATAAACATATGTCCTAAAATCCTTCGTTTAGCCGCTAGCCGCCATTTTGTTTTTTACACGTAATAGTTTTTATCTCCGTAAGAATTGATGGATTTAATTCATATTTGGCATGGACCTTTGTCACAATAATGGCAATTTCCAGGAAAAGGTAATTGTTTACATTAACTGCCTCAGCTCCGATATCTTCCATACTTCTGTTACTAACTATTTGGGTCCTAAATATGAATAAACAAACGATATCAAAGGCTGCACAGCCTAAACTATATAGTTAACAATGAAGGTAAGTTTACCATAATATTCAGAGTCAGAGTTACCACTGCTGTTGCCAGTAGCAATTTCGGGTTGGCCACTTGTTTTCCTGGATCACACTATGGTCACATAAGAATTTATGTTAGTTTTCGTTAGATTAGGTTAGGTTTTGTTATTTTCATTAGGTTTACAATTGGGAAAGCACAATAAAGGAAAACAATGAAAATAAACTTCAGTTTCATTTTATATTAAGTTACGTTAGGTTACATTTTGTTATTATCGTTAGGTTTCGTTATGTTATGTTAAGTTTTGTTATTTTCGTTGGGTTCGAACTGGGAAAACATAAAGGAAAACAATATAAATCTATAACCGTCTCTAACTATCGATGGTCCTTCCGCACAATTAGCCATCACTAAAACGAAAAGTTATCAGTTTGAACTTTGCCCACTACCTTATCAGTAACGTCTATCCCTTCTTCAAAAAGGGTGAGCGGGCTTTAATATTGCTTGTTTATTCATACTAAGGACCCAAATAGTTAGTAAACAAAGTATGAAAGATTTTGGGACTGAGGCAGTTATTGTAAACAATTACCAAATAGGTCAACTATTTTACAATTAAAACTTTAAATGAGTTAGATTTAGTTTATACGAGAAATAGTTTTTATGTACAAAAGAAAAATCATTCATTATACGGGGTGATTCACGACGAAGTGCAGAAATTTCGGGAGCTGATTCTACACATGAAAATAAACAAAAATGGCCATATAAACATATGTCCTAAAATCCTTCGTTTAGCCGCCATCCGCCATTTTGTTTTTTACACGTTATAGTTTTTATCTCCGTAATGAATTGATGGATTTAATTCATATTTGGCATAGACCTTTGTCACAGTAATGGTAATTTCCAGGAAAATAATTATTGAACCGCACCCCCGCGGAAGCGCACTCGACCTTTGGAAACGTGCTTGCCCAAGGCGCTCCACGGGAGGGGCTCACCAACGCTCTCAGGAGTTCAGAACAAAAAAAACAAACTTGTGGAACCAGCAATTTAATTTAACCCAAAGTTAACAGCAAAATTAACAACAGCAAAACAGAGCAAAATCGGGAACATCAAAGGTCCACAGTGATAAATTTGATAACAAACGATTTTTACCAGAAGTCAATG
Organism: Neoaliturus tenellus; assembly: GCA_030545055.2. NCBI lineage: Eukaryota > Metazoa > Arthropoda > Insecta > Hemiptera > Cicadellidae > Neoaliturus > Neoaliturus tenellus. The sequence continues at coordinate 2,190,557 of CM061536.1, forward strand.
TCACCAAGGTTGGCCAACCAGAATATCGATATTCAAAATTCAAAAACAACGGTAATTAAAAAAATTCCCCCTTCTGAAACTTTAACCTTAAAATTGGCATTGATAAATTAAATAAATAAATAAATAAATAACAACAAATAAATTTCAATAAATAAACATAACAAATCACAAACACAAAATACACAAAAGAATTGGCGTGCCGAATTTTGAGGTTGACAAAAATTAATTCCACCCGGAGACCTGTGGCGCAGGGCGGGCTCCTAATGGGATACTAACCTAACATAGAGACTACAAATAAATAAATAAATACTGTCACACATAAATAGCAAAAATATCACAGTTCATTGGTGGAGTGGCATATCACAGTAGTTCGTTTATGGCGTCATGGCACTGGAAAGAAGAGCGTCGGCCTGCAGCTCCGGCAAGTGGGGACCAAGGCCATGTATGTCCCCTAGGTGGGCAGGCGGACGGACCAGGCCGGAACCATCATCTGCATGGCATTGTCGGTGGGACCAAGTCCCCAGCTGGACCCTGGTAAACCCCAAAATTTGCCAATATTTTTCCATTTAAGACACATTCAGTAGGCAATTAGTGTCAACAGTGCGAAAGGTAAAATTGCCACAAAAAATATCCACTGTTCCAGTTTGGACAATTTGCCACTACTAACCACAAATACTGACTTTTCAGATTTAATCCATTTTACAAATTTTCTTGAAAATTGTGACAGAAAAACATTTTAAATGTGACAGACAGTTTTACTTTGACTAGAGAAATTACAGCAAAATACTTGAGACATGAAAAACAGTTAAACTACACCTTAATATTAATTCTACAGCTAAATTGAACAGGTTGAAAACATTTGACTAGGTTTAAAGCATAAAATAATTCCATTTTTAACATCACAACAAAATTTCAGTTTTGGCTTACATTGCCCTTCTATTTGGCTCATATCTCAAAAAGTTACTGACCGAATTTAAAAATTTTACCTTTAAAAGTTGGGCCAAGAGTGAGGCTTCAAAATAAAATATAAACCAGAACTTAACTCCAAGGCTACTTTATTGTGGACCTAAGATTACCTGACACTTTACCCCCAAACTGGTGTGCTACCAACCGTAAAAACTAGACCTAATCCATTAATTATGAACCAAAATTGATAAAACTTTACATAGGCCTAGCTCAGGGCCTTAGGCCACTTTGAGAACACAAAAACCCTAGTAAACTAAACAGGAAAATAAGTTATAAAAGAAAAACCTTGGCAGCATCACCATTTAGGCTATGAGCCTATTTTGACTCTACAACTTACAATATCCCCATCAGACCACTGGGTGGCCAATATAAGGTTGCACAGAGCAATAACAAACAATATTTAATGCAAAACAAACACTGAAACATCTTAATTATTACAGGAACTTGAAAACATGTGTTCAGCTCACAAACAAAAATTGAACTCTGAGAGCAAAAGCGTGGATGGCCCAAAATGCAGTCTCAAAAGGAGAACAAAATTGATTGCTTTGCTTGAAACAATGAAACAAAATTTACAGAACACTGGTTCTGGCCTAAAACAATATTTTTCAGAAGACTGTTCATTTTTGCAACGTGGTCGTCTGACCGAATCCAATTGCATCGAACATATTTCTGAATTAAACTGGAAAATTCTCGTGACTCACCCAAAATGATGCGTTGGGAGGTTTAAATCACCGCATTACAGCACAAAAATCACTGGTAGAAAAAGGTCTAAATTGATAAAATTTCTTTTGAGAGACAGTGCGACAAAATTGTACGTCTTGCGGTTACGTTCACCAACGGCACCTATGATCTTTTTCAGGACGTTGCGTCACAGCTGGTGAAAAGAAGAAAAACAACACCGAATATTCCAGAATGACAGCATACAGAAAACACTAACCAGAAAAAAAACAACACTATAACGAAGGAGACGTGACATCACACATGGTGGGCAAAACGTCACGGCTCATTATTATTTTCCGATGTCTATTTTCAAAATGGCAGCCATTTTGAAGTTTTAAACTCGAATTTCTCAAAAACGGCACATTTTGTCAAAATTTAATTTGTGACAAAAAAGTTGACAAATTAAATTATCTAAACAATGATACCAAGTTTGTAAAGATCTAACAACAAATAACGGAGTTATTGGGATTTTTCTGAAAAAAAAACATGGATTTTGCATTATGATTAATGCAAATTTAGGTTATTTTAATAGAAAAATCTTCAAAACTCCGTTATTTGTTGTCAAATCTTTACAAACTTGGTATCATTGTTTAGATAATTTAATTTGTCAACTTTTTTGTCTGAAATAAAATTTTAACAAAATTTGCCGTTTTTGAGAAATTTGAGTTTAAAATTTTAAAATGGCCGCCATTTTGAAAATAGACATCCGAAAATAATAATTATTTTTCTAGAAATTACCATTATTGTGATAAAGATCCATTCCAAATATGAAGTAAATCCATTAATTCATTACGGAGATAAAAATTATTACGTGTAAAAAACAAAATGGCGGCTAGCGGCTAAACGAAAGATTTTAGAACATATGTTTAAATGATCTTTTTTGTTTATTTTCATGTGTAGAATCAGCTCCCGAAATTTCTGCACTTCGTCGTGAATCACCCTGTATGACGAAGACAATGCTTTTTTTTCAAATACGTTTATTTATTCATCATACTGTAAGGGTCTAAATTGAAGCGAGCGTTCGGGCGATTTGAATTCGCGCGCCTCCGAGGATCAGCTGACGTTGACCGACCGCTGGGAATCAGCTGTTCCGAGCTCTTACTTGGAGACCGTGCTGCGCATGCGCGGCGGTGGTGGGGAGGCAGCCGTCGTCTCGACTCGAGCGACCGGGCCCCGCAGTCGATGGCCTGGCGAACAGCCCGCCGCATCTCAACCGCTGCTCCTCCGCTCATATAATAAATACACGTCGGGCGTCCGACAAGGCGATTCCCTTTGGAAAATTCTGCGTTCGTGCTCAGGTACGGTAACCGTAGTCGTATCGTATATTGCAGCGTAATACACTAGAGTTTTCAGTATACTTCAGACTTGTTATTATAATTTTGCTTTTATTTAAGTTAATTAAATAACTTGTATTAGGAATTGTTTTACACTCTTGAAGAGTTCTTGGTTAGCCGGTAGGCCGCGTGGTTGACCGGAGCGAGTCAATATTTTATTTCATTTCGAATCGATTTACATCAGTCTATTGTAGGCTCAGGGCGAACTAACCCTGGGAATAAAAAGTACTTGTTAATTAAATAAAACTTATATTTTATCAGCGTTAGGCCCGGGCGAAACAGCTCCCGGAAAACCCTTTGGGACTTTTATCAATTAAATTGAATATTATATTTGTAATTTAAATTAATTAAATAGAAGCCTGATATTATTAATTGGCGATAACTAGTCGGTGAAATCCTGATACTTGCGTTTTAGTTGAAGAATTCGTTTATTTCATTTGGCCGCGTGGCTTATTTTAGTTTTTATTATTTTAATCAGAATTTCACCGGGGAATCTAAGTTCACCTTTTTCCAAATTCCAGGGCTATGATGAGCTAAGGATTTGCTTTGAGAACTATATGTTCATTTGACCTTGCGTCTGAGCCCTCAAATAAATTAAATTAATTAGCCAAAATCAATTTAGAACCCTGGACATTTAACTCGATTGAGCGATTCCGTGGCTGTAGCGTGCAATTTTAACACCACCGAGAATTGCACCGTTACAAATGGCGCTGCCGAACAGGGACTAAATAAATTGTGTGTAGGGCTTAGGGACTTATAAATTTCACGAAGAAATTTTAGTTAGAAGCGTCGACTGTTGACTACTACCTGGAATAAGGTGGTGTGCTATCTGAAATAAGATAGTTTTATATTATCTCTCTTTATTTTCTGCCATTGTGGCTGGCGCCCGAAAACTTGGACTTTAATTGCGTTTAATTTTTATTCGAAATGGGACTTTTTAGATTATTTCTGAGACTTTGGTTCCGGCTCTTGTGTAGCACATTTTACGTTGCTTCTCCGGTTCGAAACAAAGGAGAAAAAGGAGCAAAATCAGACAAAACTAGCGTAACAACTGGTGTAACAACTAGTTCAACTGCTGAAACAACTAGTTCCGTTATGACTACTAGCGTAGGTACGATCCCGAAAACGACGGTTTCTAGGCCAATACCAGCGACTGATAGTACAGTAGTGACAACAATACCCTCGACTGTCGAACTGAGCCTACCACTGGACACTCAGTCATTTTCACGGAAATCACCCTCCGAGGACGATCCAAGGACTAGTTGGAATAGGACGTTAACTAAAGATGAACTTAAGTTGGAGATGAATAAATATGGATTAGATACGTCTGGAACAATGGACGAGTTAAGGCGGCGTTTTGCGAAATTTTGGAAGGATGGTATTCCCCGCGAAAAATCCAAGCAAACTCCGACGAGCGAGGGAGCCATGTCTGTAGCCGGCAATCCATGGTCTTTTGAAAATGCGACTGACAACCAATTTAAAAATTATTCGTTACCTCGTCAGGAACAGGCCGAAAATCAAGGTATAGCAAAAATTGTTCAATTGTTGGGTATGCCGCCCCACGTGTCAGTAGACGATGTTTGCCGTAGGGTAGCGGATTTTGCTATTAAAGCCCGTACAAGCGAAAATATTCCGCTCGCAGATAGCCGTGAAAACATTTTCCCGAGTTTGCCTCTTCCCGACGATGGAGTTGTGTATAGTAAGCTGCATAAGCCTATCACAACCGCGGTTCAATCTGGAAGTAATCACGAATCAACGGGCATAAAACATAATGACTCGGCATCATTGTGTACGCTAGTACGGAAATGGAATGTTAAGTTCGACGGCAATAAAGACCCGATTTCGTTCTTAGAACGTATTGAGGAATTAAAAGAAGCGTATTCCCTTGATAACGAGCGTATTCTTAAAGTTTTGCCTGAATTGTTGCACGGTGCGGCATTGTTATGGTACCGCAACAATAAGGATTTTTGGCTTTCATATGATGATTTTCGTCGCAGTTTTGACTTATATTATTTACCTCCGGGCTATAACAGAAACCTTGGTGAGGAAATTAGGCGTAGGACCCAAGGCGAAAATGAGCCATTTCGTAACTTTGTTGTCGCTATCACGACTTTAATGCGTAGGCGTGGAGGCTACTCAATGAAAGAGAAACTCGACGTTATTTATAACAATATGAGGCCTGATTATAAATTAACCATGAGTCGAGACGAAATAGTCTCGCTGGACGAGATGCTGAAAAAAGCAGAACACGTGGAGAGTTATTGGCGTGAAAAGGCGTTGTACCGACCTCCCCCACACCCCTCCGAGGCGCTGATAGCGGAAACGGCCTACCAAGGGAAGCGGAAGTCAGACAATAAGCCGTACGGGCACCGTAGTGTCAATAGTTTAGGAAACAATGAGAGCTTCACGGATCGAAATGTTGAAAAAGACAAACAGATGGGTTATAAAAATAATAACCCAATTAAAAACGACAAAGGTAACTATAGTCAGCGGTGGAATAACCGCGCGGTGGCTTATCAATCGCGAGATAAGCAATCTAGGTCGGCGCCGGCAGATAACAAGGATGGACAGATGAAACAATCTGTTCGCTCCCCGGTGACTTGTTACAATTGCGATAAACCCGGACACATTTATCGAGACTGTAGGTTGCCAAAAACAATTAAATGTTTTAATTGCAAAACCGTAGGCGTGAGGACTAATGATTGTAAATGCCGCTCGGGAAACGAGTTGCGGGCTCCAGTAACCGGAGGACTGGCGAGTCCAAAATAAAATCTGAATCCTCCGGTTGGCAACAATGGCTTGAGCGAATAAAATTATTTCCTAAAGATTTTGGAGCGGTAACTGACGTGCGTGACAATAGGCCCTATGTAAATATTGAAATTTATGACAAAGATTTCTTGGCTCTGTTAGATAGTGGCGCGGCCATTACGTTAATTAGTTCAAAAGTCGCACAGCATCTGAAAAACCGCGGAATTGGTGCTAAGAAAGTTTCGATGGTAGTTCAGTTCGCGGATGGTACACGCACTAGACAAAATCACGTGTACGAATTTGAGGGACTTTTAGGTGGCCAGATAAGCCAATTTAAAGCGGTATGTTTGCCCACGTTAACCTGTGACGTAATTTTGGGAATAGATACTCTTAACCGGCTGAAACTAATTACTTTTAATATTGAAGTCGATCATTTGGAACAAAATGATCAAGTGAGTAGTGCAGATCATTTGAAACAAAATGATCCAGGGTGCAGTGGAGGTCATTCGGAATGCAAGGATGAAGACCGTAAAGAAGATCATTTGGAACAAAGTGATCCGTATGATGGGGAAGATAATCCGCAATTAGTAGACGCGGTTTCATCCCTTAATGAAAGTCAAACCCAACAACTTAGAATATTTTTAGATGAACAGCTGCCCTTGTTCGATGAAGTACCGGGTCGTACTGCGCTAATAGAGCACCATATAAAACTGAAAAATGGTGTAACTCCGTTAAAGCAGCGTTATTACCCCCGTAACCCTGCCATGCAGGAGGTAATTAATAATGAAGTTAAGCAAATGCTTAAGGACGGAGTGATTGAACCGTCACAGAGTAGTTGGTCGTCTCCCGTAGTGTTAATCCGGAAACCATCGGGCAAATATCGGTTCTGTATCGACTTCCGGCGTGTCAACATGTCATCAGAACTAGATGCGTATGCGCTTCCCCGGATAAATGCGATCTTAGAGAAACTTAGACACGCAAATTTCATCTCGACCCTTGATCTGGCGAATGGATATTGGCAGGTGCCGTTAGCGGCCGATAGCCGACCTGTCACGGCCTTTACAGTACCCGGCATGGGTTTATTTCAATTCACCGTCATGCCTTTTGGCCTTCACTCGGCCCCGGCAACATTCCAGCGGTTACTGGACAGAATAATAGGCCCCGAGTTAGAGCCGCGAGCGTTCGCGTATCTTGATGATCTTGTGTTAATCTCGGCTACGTTTGAAGAACATTTAGATCTACTAAAGGAAGTTTTTGATAGATTGCGCAAGGCCGGTTTGAAGCTTAACAAAGACAAATGCAATTTTTGTCAAACTGAGTTGAAGTATTTAGGGCACATTATTAACGCTGCCGGAATAGGCACGGATCCCGACAAAGTCAAAGCAATAGTTGAATTTCCCCGGCCGATCAATGTAAAAAGTCTTAGGAGCTTTTTAGGCTTAGCATCATGGTATAGGCGTTTTGTGGACCGATTCGCGCGAATAACGGCTCCCCTAACGAGCCTATTGAAGAAAGGGAGTGTTTGGCGATGGACGGAAAAGCAGGAGGAGGCGTTCTCCGAGCTAAAGCGGCGGCTAACCTCGACTCCGATTCTCGCTTGTCCCGATTTCGATAAAACGTTTGTATTGCAAGTGGATGCGTCAAACGAAGGGCTGGGCGCAACCCTCTCCCAGCGTCATGATAATCGGGAGGTAGTGATCGCCTACGCCAGCCGTCTTCTTTCCGATGCGGAAAAGAAATATACGGTCACTGAGAAAGAGTGCTTAGCTTTAGTCTGGGCAGTTAAAAAGTTTCGGCCCTATTTAGAAGGGTATCGGTTTATAGCCATTACTGATCACGTGGCATTAAAATGGCTCCTGCGGCTAAAAGAACCGTCCGGCCGACTAGCCCGATGGGTTCTGGAGCTACAGCAAAATGAGTTTGATGTCGTGTACCGCAAAGGCACTTCCAATCGAGTAGCCGATGCATTATCGCGTCATCCGGTCGAAGAATTAGCGAATGAGGATGACGACCCCGACACCGCGTTATGCCCGATTGGAGCAGAGAACTCGAGCACTACTGACGGTTCGGTCGAAATAGACCAACCTCCGCCGGATAAGTGGTACCAACGCTTAGTAAATAAAGTTAGGAAACATCCCAGGGCCAACCGAAATTTTTTAATCCGTAACGAAAAATTGTATAAGTTTGATCGGAAAAGATCAAAATTCGGGAATCCAAAAGAAAACTGGAAACTTTGCGTTCCGCTGGATGAGCGATCCATTGTTTTGCGGGAAAACCACGATTCTCCCACCGCGGGACATTTTGGTTTCCGAAAGACGGCCAACCGAGTTGGCAATAATTACTTTTGGCCGGGGTGGCGACGCGATGTCAAAGCCTACGTGCAAACTTGTCCCACTTGCCAAAGGTTTAAGGTCGAACAGACCAAACCTGCAGGACAGATGCATTACCGCCCACCCGGTGGTCCTTGGCATACCGTCTCTGCTGATTTACTTGGACCGCTGCCCCGATCCAAGAAAGGCAATAGGTTTATTGTGGCGTTCCAGGACCAATACAGCAAGTGGACGGAGATGGCCCCGTTGAAAAGCGCGACTGCTGCCCAGGTGGAGCAAAAATTTAAAGAATTGGTTCTTTTGCGTTACGGTTCCCCCGAGGTCTTGATTGTAGATAATGGTACCCAGTTTACTGCGAAATTATTTCGGGAGCTGACGAAAGACTGGGATATAGAGTGTCAGTCAACCGCGCCGTATAGCCCCCAGGCCAACCCTATTGAGAGGAGAAACCGCGTAATCAAAACCTTGGTTGCCCAATCTCTCAAAGGAAACCACCAATCCTGGGATGAGAATCTCAAAGAGATCGCTTTTGCCATTAATACCGCTGTGCACGAGTCGACTAAGTTTACGCCTGCTATGCTTTGTTTTGGTCGTGAACTGCGCATGCCTAAAGCGTTGCGAGGTCCTCTTTTCGAGGCGTCTTCTGAAGAAGGAGAGCCCGAGCGTGACCAAGTACATGGTGAACGAATGTCGCGCTTCAAAAGACTATATGAGTTAACCCAGAAAAATCTCCGGACCGCTTTTAATGCACAAGCAAAGCACTATAACCTCAGAAGACGAGACGTGCGTTACGAGATTGGTCAGTCCGTTCTAAAAAGAACCCATGTTTTATCGTCAAAAATGGATGCTATCGCCAGTAAACTTGCCCCTAAATTTGAGGGACCTTTTGTCATCGTGCGCAAGCGAGGGTACAACTTGTATGGAGTGCAAGCTCCGGGATCAAGAAAGGTCCAAATCGTGCACGTGAAGGACCTTAAACCTTTCCATTCGGACTGCGTAAACTAAGAAAAAAAATGCGGCTGAATAAGCGCTTTAGCGGGGTAACTGTAGCTCATTTTAGGTTAGGCTCCGATGCATGTCTTATGTGTAGCTGTTTAATTTATTATAACCACCTTTGCCATGTTTAATAAAGTTAAGGGGTATTAAGGCATGCTGGTTAATATTGGGTTTTGCTTTTGCAGGTTACACTTCTGCATAGTAGTGGCCTCACACAACCCGCAAGCTACCCACATCACACTGCACACATCTTCATTTACACCACACACACTGCTTAGTGACACTTGCTTACAATGCTTAGAGACATTATCAAACTTTGCGATAGGGAGTTGCATGGCTTGCTGCACAATCAGCTTGTAGATGGAGTGGTGATTAGTGCCTACCTTAGGTTGCTTGAAAGAAGGGGCTTATATTATAATGAACTCCCCACCGTATGGGCTTTTGATACACTTTTTATAGACCATTGGCGAAAGGGGGGTATGCCCTCAGTGCGAGCCCGCCTGCGGGATGTGAACATTTTCCAACAGAACTTGCTGCTTTTCCCACTACATCTTCCCCGCGTTAGTACTTTGGGACATTGGGCTTTGATAGCCGTTGATATGAGGAAGAAAATTGTACAGGCCTACGACTCGGCTCACTTCGCTCGAAACAAGGAAATGAGTGACATACTGGCCTTCCTCAAGATGGCCGCCATCGTCGAAGGGGAGAAGTTCCGTTCAACCGAATGGTTATGTCTGGACACCCCACCCTACGCGGCCAAGCAGAATGACTGCATCTCCTGCGGGGTGTTCCTCTGTGCCGCAGCAGACCAATTAGCCTCCGAGGGTACCCTGCCTCGAAAGAATGAGGTTTCGCCTATAGAGTGGAGGAAGAAAATTGCAACAGCAATCCGAAAAGGACGATTGCGGGACGAAAAGTTCGATCTGGTGGAAACTAAGCCTAGTGAGGAGCACGCCCGCCGCTATTCGGGCTCTAATCGGGAGGTGGGCTGCGTTTCAGTCATGGTGACCACGCCGCGAGGCACGGTAGTCATGGACCAAATGGAGGATCCGGTAAGCTTTAGAGATTTCCCGGCCTCGAAGGCAGACCCGACGTTTGTGATCCTGTCCTCAGATGAAGAAGAAGGGCCAGCGGCTCAACCGGCAGAACGAGAAAACCCTGCGGCCGTAAGAGAGGGCAGCGTGTCCCCTACCCTTAGCATAATGGCGGAGGATGATCTACCTGACGAGGAGGAGTCCAGGCCAACAACCCCATCCATCCGACGGCGGGTACGGAACCGAGGGGAGCAAGTCGGGCAGACGCCACCTCGGACTCCACCTACGCGCCCAGACCACAACGTCCCACACAACCACGGCCAACCCCAGTTCAGACGTGGCCCAAGGCCCAACCGATATTATACACTCCGAAGGTGGAATGAAGACGGCACCTTTTTCCGTTTTAAAGTATTAAAACCCCAATTCAGACGAAGCCATCCCTACCGTAAGAGGAACTATTGATTAGAGTAGGTTGAACCAAACCTACTAGTGATTTACTGTGATGGAATAAATTTATTTTGCTATGTAGCAAGCAGAGCTTGTAACTTGTTTGTTAGAATAGGACCTACAATTGATCTACTGTGATAGAATACATTTATTTTGTTATGTAGCAAGCAGGGCTTGCAACTTGTTTATTAGAATAGGAATTAGGCATGCGGTCGGAGTAGACCGAAGGTTGATTTATTTATAAAGGAATTTTAGTTTGTGTATCATGCGAATGAGAGTATTGGTATACAAAGTTTTATTATTATTTGCAACCGGTAGGAGTCTTTTGAGTATTTTAAGAGCATTTTGAATTGTGCAATTTCAAGCCTGTGATATTAAATAAGACTGATTTTGATTGAGAATCCTGCCTTGTTTTATTTAGTACCCACCCTTCTTTGCATATAGTCTCCATAAATAAATAAAAAAATAAAAAGTTGAGGCAGAACCATTTTTTTTTTTCTTTCGGTTCTTTTTTTTTCACCCCGAACTAAGTAGGGGGTGTAAGGGTCTAAATTGAAGCGAGCGTTCGGGCGATTTGAATTCGCGCGCCTCCGAGGATCAGCTGACGTTGACCGACCGCTGGGAATCAGCTGTTCCGAGCTCTTACTTGGAGACCGTGCTGCGCATGCGCGGCGGTGGTGGGGAGGCAGCCGTCGTCTCGACTCGAGCGACCGGGCCCCGCAGTCGATGGCCTGGCGAACAGCCCGCCGCATCTCAACCGCTGCTCCTCCGCTCATATAATAAATACACGTCGGGCGTCCGACAAGGCGATTCCCTTTGGAAAATTCTGCGTTCGTGCTCAGGTACGGTAACCGTAGTCGTATCGTATATTGCAGCGTAATACACTAGAGTTTTCAGTATACTTCAGACTTGTTATTATAATTTTGCTTTTATTTAAGTTAATTAAATAACTTGTATTAGGAATTGTTTTACACTCTTGAAGAGTTCTTGGTTAGCCGGTAGACCGCGTGGTTGACCGGAGCGAGTCAATATTTTATTTCATTTCGAATCGATTTACATCAGTCTATTGTAGGCTCAGGGCGAACTAACCCTGGGAATAAAAAGTACTTGTTAATTAAATAAAACTTATATTTTATCAGCGTTAGGCCCGGGCGAAACAGCTCCCGGAAAACCCTTTGGGACTTTTATCAATTAAATTGAATATTATATTTGTAATTTAAATTAATTAAATAGAAGCCTGATATTATTAATTGGCGATAACTAGTCGGTGAAATCCTGATACTTGCGTTTTAGTTGAAGAATTCGTTTATTTCATTTGGCCGCGTGGCTTATTTTAGTTTTTATTATTTTAATCAGAATTTCACCGGGGAATCTAAGTTCACCTTTTTCCAAATTCCAGGGCTATGATGAGCTAAGGATTTGCTTTGAGAACTATATGTTCATTTGACCTTGCGTCTGAGCCCTCAAATAAATTAAATTAATTAGCCAAAATCAATTTAGAACCCTGGACATTTAACTCGATTGAGCGATTCCGTGGCTGTAGCGTGCAATTTTAACACCACCGAGAATTGCACCGTTACAATACATATACATACATTTATACAAAAATACAAGATATTTACAAACAATTTACAGAACATAAATAAATTTGCAGTTTTGGTCTAAACTGGACGTTGAGAAATTTTGAGGGGCACCTCGGTGGTATAGTAACTATAACGTGATAACTGTAGGTATAGTTTGTATAAAATAGCCTGTTTTATATAAATCCCATTTGAACGGAAAATCTTTTAGTAACAATTAACTGAAAGGTCCAAAGTACCCCAAAACACTTCTAATTTTTAGTTCAGTTTTCAAAGAACGTTTTGTGACGATTCCCTCAATACTATAAAGTGATAATTACAACTATACAACCTTAAACAGTGTATCCTTAAGTCTGAAATGTTTGTAAAATTGATTTTAAACATTGTCAAACTTCATACCTTGATGTATTATGAAATATGTGTCCTAATTTAATCTGCTAGGCATTTAATATTCGGGATCACGCTACCGTAACATCCTCACCTACGACATGAATAACCCATGGGCCACATGGAAGGACACAAGGCGCTACTGAATACTTCCATATGTTACAGGGTCTGGTGGTGATGAGGGCGCATTTAACGGTATAATACTTACTATACAACACCTAACTGGGCGAGGTAGAGATTTTTATGGAAATTTCTAAACGAACTATAATAAAGTTAACTGTAAACATTTTCATTTATGATATTAGAGTGTACCTCGCTAAGTTCATGATTCCTTATTCAATACGCGTATATTATGTACATTCAACAAATATACCCTACCCGTATAGAGTATTGGATTTTCAATTATTTTGCGTTACTGATAGGAAATTCAATAATACATAACTTTCTTAGTAATCTATCTACACTTACACAACTTTTATATACACTACACTTTAAGTAGGTGCAATAATTACTACAGCAATATATTACTAGGCTATAGTCAAAAGAATTAATGCAACACGACAGTAAAAGCGCTCTGGGCAAAATTACTTTCATTATCATCGGAAAAAAAACATGGTTGAAGTTTATTCACTAGAGTGTTTCTACTCTCGAATAATTATTCCAAAGAACGGACGGCCAAATGAAATGACGTCCAGTTAAATGGGTACGTGAGCGGACCCAGAGGAGTTGTTATTTCGCTGACATTTCTGCGAAAATAATTTAATTCCCTTTTAAATCTCTTTTATTTTTAATGAAGTAGGTTTAATTCCAGCGAAGTTTATCTCAAGCGAGACTAGAGTTCGTGCTCATGTTTTAAAATTTATTGATGTTAAAGTACTTGTTTTTACAAGACTAGTTCTAAATTGTATTATCGTAAGTACACATTTTTCTCTTAGTACAGTAACACTAATATTTTAGATTTGAATGTAGAAAAAGTTTTTTTTCGTACACAACTAAATTAACAATAAAGAAAAATATTAATTATATCCTATAAATCACAAATAAATGTAGTAAATAAAACAAGATAAAAACTTAAAATTATCGTTAGTTGGAAATAGGTATAGTATAAATCCAGGTAGATTGTTTCCTATTTGTGCCTTCTTATGTGGCTGATTGTGTTAAATAAAACAATACAATTTCATCTTTATATTAATTTTCCTATCTTATTAAATACAATAAAATAATTTTTATAAAATATTTCAGTTTTTATGTAGTGAGGAAAAGTGCCTGTGCAATATTTTTGTTGCTTTTTGTTTCATTATAATTCAGGTAACAGATTTATAGTAAATTTGTCTCAAACGTAATATAAATTCCCGCATCATTGGATATGGAAGATAGTACAAGAAATCTATATATTAATACGCAAGCACGTTTCATTTCCTCCTTTTTTCTCAATTGTGTGCTCGTAGGAGAAATCCGCGCATACCGTTAGAAAGGTTTTGTGCTGTAGACGAGCAGAATCACGTTTTAATTCACATCGGTCCATGGGGCTCCTATAAGCTTTCAAAGTTTCAATGTTAATCTTATGGGAGAAGGATAATTGATTGAATCATAAGACAGCTGTTGTAATAACGAATGCTAGCAAATAAGGAAGAACAGATGTTTTCATTTATATAACACTTTAAAATTATTTTCCTCAAGATACTGAATTTTTTATCGAATTTCGACCAGTGGGCGATTTCTAGTACGTATTTAAATGATTATAAACGTTTTAAGTAGCACGTTTATACTTATAACAAAAACACATCTAATTAAATAAATTTACAAATAATTTTCAAATAAGCACCAATTACATTGAAATCGTTGGCCATTTGAAGGCTTTTCATTAAAATGATAGTTTAAGATAATCCCTTAGGAATGAACCACAGAAAACATATACAGGGTGATTCAGACCACCCGTCCACTATTTATAGCAGGAGAACGGTTTGAGATAAAATCATGAAATAAAGTTTTTTCCACTAAATCGCATATGGGCTTTCCAATAAAAATATTTTCATCAATGCCAGTATACAGGGTGTTCCAAAACTGGAGGTCACGGGTTCGAATTTCAAAATTTTCTTAAATAAACATGCAGATTTTTTTTACATAATTTAAAACGTATTAGTGAAAGGAGCATTTTGGTGAAAAAAGAATGAATTTATTTTTTTCCGTTTCAAAATGGCGGTCATTTTTGTAAGAAAAATCAACATTTATGGAATACCCTGTAATTATTGTATTATTTGTCAAAAATAACTTCTGATTCAATACACTTATTTGAAATGAGCTAAGCTTTGCAATGATATGTCACAAGTCCACATTTATTAAAAAACTAAAATTTCCAAAATTTACTAATTTTGAACATTTTAACATAAACAAAACTAAAAAATTCTTTATGTAAACATATGTCATGTTGTATATCATCTTAAAGCTTTCGTTGAACTGAGCAACTTTGTAATTTACACTACTATCGTATCTCTTGTGGTTTTGTAGTAATAACGTAAAAATGCATTTTTCCCCATATGACTTTCATGTTAAATTGATGTAATGGAAACAATCAAAGAAGGACTTCCATACTATAAAGCCCTTAACGATTAACATGCAAATCATATGGAAAAATGACATTTTCCGTTATTACTACAAAACCAAAAGAGATACGATAATAGTGTAAAATACAAAGTTGCTCAGTTCAACGAGAGCTTTAAGATGATATACAACATGACATATGTTTACATTTAGAATTTTTGAGTTTTGTCTAAGTTAAAATTTTCAAAATTATTAAATTTTGGAAATTTTAATTTTTCATTAAATGTGGTCTTGTGGCATATCATTGCAAAGCTTAGCTCATTTCAAATAAGAATATTGAATCAGGATTCATTTATGACAAATAATAGAATAATTACAGGGTATTCCGTAAATGTGGATTTTTCTTACAAAAATGGCTGCCATTTTGAAAAGAAAAAAGATAAATTCATTCTGTTTTCACCAAAATGCTCCTTTCACTAATACGTTTAAAATTATGTAAAAAAATCTGCATGTTTATTTAAGAAAATTTTGAGATTCGAACCCGTGACCTCCAGTTTTGGAACACCCTGTACTGGCATTGATAAAAATATTTTTATTGGAAAGCCCATATGCGATTTAGTGGGAAAAAACTTTATTTCATGATTTTATCTCAAACCGTTCTCCTGCTATAAATAGTGGACGGGTGGTATGAATCACCCAGTATTTACTTTTTTTAGTAATTTATTTTAATTGAACATATTTTTAAAACCTATATAATACTATTTATTGCTATAGAATGTTATAACCAAAATTAATTAAAATTTGCGATGACGAACAAGCGTTTAGCTTTTATTTAACTTACAACTTGTTTAGTTGTACAACTTATTTGTCAGCACAAAATTGTGACATGGAAACAAAAAACGTTTCAAATTTTCCACTTGATTGTACATAGATATCCAGACGTCAAAATATTGAAATTCCTATACTGTATAGAGATAAGTTGTACATGCCAACGTTATGGAACATAGCAAAAGTTTTGTTTAGTAAAAGTTTGATTTTAATGTAATTTTATATATGACAGTATTTTGCACGTGACAGTGTCATTCTAAAACGTTATGACCTTTAAAGTTTATACCTTTGATAACCATTGATTTTACACTTTTACTGATGCTAATGCATTATTTACATTAAAAATTACTAGATGTATATATAGTTAAGTAACTAACACAAATTAAAAACTAAGAGTTTGTGTATTCTAACCGGTGTTAAAATATCCAAAAGAACCTTTCTGGGATAACATGTTTTTTTTTTTTTTTTTGGAAAACTAATTTCCCGCCGTATTGGTTTCGTGTTTACAAAGGATTTGTGTTTCGTTCAATATCACTTCGGAGTTGATGTTGTGAGAGTCTTCATGATTTAAGGTTCTGAACTACCAATTTTTCTGTATACTTGTTTTCCAAGTTAAGAATTTTCAACAATATTTGTTGATTAAAATAGAAGCCGACTTGCTGTGTTATAAAATTTAGAGCAGTCAGAAAAAGCCTGATTAAAGTCTGCTCTATTCGTTATAACACAACCTGCGCTCTATTGAACTTAACAAACTTGTCCAAGCTTCTAAACTTAAAAAGTATTTGTAGAAGAATTGCTAGTTTAGAACATTAATTATTTAAGATTCCCTCAAGATACATTTCGAAGTGAAATATTTATGAAGGAAACACTTTTTTAACATATGTCGTACTTATTGTAAGCTTGAACGTTCATTACAACGATATAATTTTTTTTAATAAATAATATTATTAGTATGTGGCTTATTAATTATACGTTGGAAATTTATATTTAAATATTTGACATATCCATCATCACTATAAAAATATTTATGTAGTTTTAACCATTTTTATATTATCTGAACAAAATTTTTCTGAACATCCTCAAATAGCCTTTAATTTTTATATGTATAGCGTGATCATACATGGTAACAATTTCATGTTCAATTTTTTTTTTATTTCAAACAAGTAACAATTCAAATTATTTATATAAATACTTTACTACATCATTTATCTTAAAATGTTAAAATATTGATTTACTTTAGTATAGAAATATTTCAGTTTTTATGGTGAAAATAAATAAATAAATAAATTTAGCTACGACTAGATAACGCATTGTAATGTACTGGCTGTCTAGACGGTTTCTTAACTTTTGTCTCATTGTCTAGCTGATCTATTGTGGACGGACCAGAATGAACTGGGTTATCCTGTCCAGCTCAATTGTACTCAAGACTTCATGTCAAACCAGTCATTATGTGAGTCATTTGTCAATCACTTGATTAACTGATGTGTTTTTTTATGTTATTTTTTTAACTGTACAATATTTTGGTTTGGTTTTTTTCAATGTAAATGAGTTTTAAACTGGGTTTCTAATTTTTTGGCATCGATGCATAGAAAAAATAACCCAAAGAAGTGATGGTGGAGTTGTTTTTAATGATGGAAGTATTTCAAAGGAGATAGAAAAGTTTTCAATTGAGCCCTGTGATGAGCAGTTACACTGGGAAGATTATGAGGTTCACTTTCTTTTGATGTGTCATGTGAAAAGATTAAGGGAAGACAGTGATGAAACAGAAGAAGCTTGGAAAAGCCTATTTATTACTTGCGCATGTGAGACATATATCCTTAAAGAACGTGTCGAACTATATATTACATAACAAAATATGATATATCGTTGATGACAGAATTTATATAAGCTTTTAAAAGGGTTTACAGACTAAGTAAACCTATTTTTGTAGCAAGACTAGATTTAAAAAAATGTGTCAGAGAAAACTATGAGAGTTTTTTAAACTTTGTTTGCGGTTGAAAAAGTTAGCTTCATTTTGTAAATGAGACAGGCATTTTAAAGAAAGAGTCAGAGATATGTTTGCTGGTAGTGTAAATTTTCCTTAGTTTGAAGTTGAAATAACGAAAAGAAAGCCTGGAGGCGAGAATAAGGATGGGTTCTGACTTTGAATTAGTTTTGATAGCTGAATCAATGGAAAGGGGTTCAGAATGAAATGAACATTTAGCCTGTACAAGACATGGTACCTGCAATATGTAAGATAAAAGGCAGTAATAGAAATGTTTTTCAGAAGAAATAAGTGAAAAATAACACTTCAGATGTGTGCTATAGTTACAGGATTTTAGACAAAGACGATTATTGTCCAGCAAAAAATGTAAGGTGCTACTCATGTTGAGAACAAGATATTTTGCTCGGCAATATAGAATCAAGAGCATTCCACGGTGTTATACTTGTAGAAAGCTGGACATGTTTCAACTCTGTAAAGAATTAAAAAGGTCGGCCAGAATAATGGTTATGACAGCCAATTAAAATCTGGTGAGGAATTACAAAGTTAAGAGCTTAAACCTGTCAGAAATATACCTAAATCATAAATTAAAGTGTTTTAAATGAAATACCATTAACAATGTGGAGTTGATTCCGGGGCAAGAGACTCAATGATGAGCACGCCTCTTTAGAATAAGATAGGATCGCCTGCGTTGAAGATTTGCAAAGCCAAGTTTGTTGCTTATGGAAAAAACATCTTAAATGTGTTAGGAGAATCTATGGTTAATGTCAAGGTAAATTGACTAAGGACACTAAAAGTTGTAGTAGTAAAGGGTAACGATTCTCCTTTATTTGGATTGCCGTGGATTTTAGCCTTTAATATGATATTACCCCGAAGTGTAACATATCGCATACTAGATAACATAGGTAAAGAAGTAAGTTCTTCAACCATAACAGAGCAAGAGATCAACTGTTGTTAATACAGTATGATGATGTTTTTAAAGATGAGTTCAATTCAATTCAATTATTGTTCATTTTTACAATACATTGTGTTGAACATGTCAAAATTAACTAAAACTAAAAGTACAATTTGTTCAAATCATTTACAAAAACAAAGAGAAAAAAATTCGTTAAAAGAAAATTTTACAAAATTAAAAAAAAACTCACTTGCTTTGAAGAAATTCATCGACCCCGTAATAAACCTTTTCACATAAAAAATCTTTCAAATTTTTTCATAAAAACTGCCGTGGTGGACGCCTGCTGTAGGTTTTGGGGCAGTGCGTTGTGGAGCCGGAGAGCAGCATACCTAGGCCCATGCTCAAGGAGGGTCAAACGATGAACGGGATACACAAGGTTGTATTTGAAGCTAGCGTTGTAGACGTGGTTGCTCCTTTCACTTTCAAAAAGTTTTGGATTATTTTTGAAAAAAAGGTGAGGGTTTGAAAAATATAATGTTAGGGCAATGTTAGAACCTTAAGGGTTCTAAACCATATTTTGCAGTGGTCACGCCTCGCCAGCCCTGCCAACACTCTAATCATTCGTTTTTTAATTTTGAAGACCCAGATTGAATCCGTTGAATTTCCCCAAAAATTACACTATAGCTCATAAAGCTGAATGCATAACCATAGTATACCATGAGGCATGTGTCAATGTCTGTAACTAGTGAGAGTCGCCTCAGGACAATACAGACAGACTTTAAGCAAAGTTTGTCAACATGCTGTCTCCATTTTAAATTTGAGTCAAAGACCAGGCCTAAGTATTTTGTTGTGCTGGATAATTTAAAAATAAATTGGTCATTTGATAAAAATCTGCTGTCAGGCACAAATTGAACTATGTGTGTTTTGTCCCTATTTAGGTAAAGACCACTGATCTTGAACTAACTTTCCAAATCAAAGAGTAAACCCTTTAGGTTCTCTTCTAGCTGGTCAGCCCTTGGAGCCATGGTTAATGCCTTAGTGTCATCAGCAAAGAGTGTTATATTTGACAACTTTTTGTTCGATATAAGATCGTTTATATAAACTGTGAAAAGAATGGGGCCAAGTATTGTTCCTTGAGGTACTCCACATCTGACTTCCAACCATGTGCCTCTGACACCGCTCTCCCCCTTAAGAGCCCCCATTGTCCTTTCAACATAGGACCATTAGTTAAGAACATCCATTAGTTAAGAACAACTAATGGCTACCATCAGGCAAAGATCTATGTAAGAACTGGTGCTGAACCCAAGAGTTTTCCTGCTCGTAGAGTTCCGATTCCTTAAAAAAACGAACCAAGCAAAAAAAAATAAATAAATAAACAGACTTGTATTCGATGGCGTCTTAGAAAAAGTAGATCCTCCCTCTACCCCAATCGAATGGACCACTGCGACAGTGAATGTTGAAAAGGACAATGGTTCTATTTGAATATGTGGTTAAATTTGGGTGACATTAAATCCAAACATGATTTCACACTTTCCACCAAAAGTAAACAAATAAAACTGTAACGTTCCAGAAATAAATGTCAAGTGAACCGAAGAAATTTGGGACATTTGTCTTCACTTTGAGGTCGTGAGTTCTCCTCTTCATTTCCTGCGTTTTTATCAATATTGATTTATTTCTATGGACTAATATTATTAGCAAAATTGGCTTTTGATCATTTCATGTAAAATTTTTAATCTTTTTTATACCATTATAAGGTTTTAATTCAACTTTAATAGTTTTATCATATTCCAAAACTCAAAAATATTAAGTGAATCCGTTTTATACGAAAAAATTAAATTAATTTTCACACAATTTCAGCCCAGTATATATCGAACCATTGAAAATACTTTTATTTTGGCAGTGAAGTCAGGAATTTTATTTTTAGTTCCCCTTTGTCAGAAAATAATTATTTCTCTATCAGGGAACGTGTTATTTTGATGACGTGAAACTGCCTCCTAATAAAAAAAAAAATGTGTTGCTGGGTGCGGGCTTTGTTGACCTTCAACAACTCAAACATGAGCCACGAGATCGCATCTAAACGCGTTCAGATTGAGAACTGTAACGACTCTAATTTAATTTGTTATTATATATAAATATATATATAAATGTGTATGTGTGTGTGTCTTTAAAAAGTATTATATTAATATTATATTCAATCCCAAAGATATAACACCAAACATAATAAAATGCTTTATTATTTATAAATAAATAAAATTTTTATTTATACATTCTAAGCTTGGTGGGGTGAATATTAACATAATTCATACAACGCAACATGTTATATAAAACTAAGGGCTGTCATGTTTTAACTTTCCTAAAACTGTATGATAATTTGACGATAACTTTGATATAACATTTTAAAATAACGTTCAATAATACATTTAATAACAACTTTTGATAATAGATGGCCTTAAAATTTCAAAGTTTGATTAATAAATTTTACTCGTATGTGTATTAATATTTTTACTTTATGGGTCTTGTAGGTAACTAACTTTGTAAGCGGATTTTACTCAAAAATTCCATACAATGTTCAAAAGTGATTTGTTTAGGTATTTATTATCTGAAGTTTTATTTCTTACACCTAATAATTTATATATCGATGAAAGATTATTGGATTGAATTCTTATATGCCTTATACCATGAGAAAGCAATGTCCGTTTTTTTTATGTTTTCAATATTTCTCTAAATGACTGTTATTTAAAATTTTTCATCGGTAATATATAAGAAAACGATTATGTCCAAGAGCTTTACTTTAAGATATTATTTGTTTGTTCACGATAAAAGTATTCCGGGTGTCCCAGACCACCCGTACACGCCTTTTAAAATATACACAATTAATTTTTCACAAAAACAAATTGTGCCATTATAGGTAAACAAATTGTGATCTATCTATTTATGATAATTTCAATGTACACGGTGTACCAGAAGTAACTTATCCAGACCACAATTCATTGATTTTAAATACTAACCCCCACTTTTTTATGATATTTTTGGATTAAAGACGTAATTTTAAGCATATTTTTCAATAACCCTAACGGTTTGGGAGATAATGGAGGTAGTAGTTTGATTTTTTCCCATAAGAATTACATGGAGAAATTTTTCATATCCATTACCACTGAAACTTTTACCTTTAACATAACTATCCAAGCATAAACATATCCATAATTTATGATAATAAAATAGATAATAATTTATCATAAAATACCAATTTTCACGCTATTAATTTCAGTTTTCTACGAATTAAAAATAATCTCTGCCATATTGAAAAATGTATGGAAAAATAAAGTAATTTATTTCAAAACTAATAATTTATGATGCTAAAGTGTTTAAAAAAGAAGCAAAGGCATTTTTATGCTAGGATTTTTTATTTTAACGGGAAATTTAAAGATATAATTAATGTGAAATTTAGTCCCATTTTATTCTTATGGGGAAAAAAATCAAACTTCTACCTCCATTATCTCCTAAACCATTAGGATTAGGGATACGCATTAAATTGTAAAAAAGTCTTAAAATTATATCTTGAATCCAAAAATACCATAAAAAGTTTGTGTTCGTATTTAAAATTTATGACTTCCGGTCTGGGTAGGTTACTTCTGGTACACCCTGTACATTAAAATTGTTATCAATGGATAGAGCGTAACCGGTTTACCTATAATGGCACAATTTGTTTTTGTGAATAATTCATTTTGTATATTTTAAAAGGGGTGTACGGGTGGTCTGGAACACCCTATGAATAGTACTAGAGATAACATTTTTTCTTACCAAATTTTACAAAGAAAAACGAGGGTAGAGAAAAGCAACCTAGTTGTATATGATACAGGATTTGGAAAGATATAAGTGTCATGAACATTTGAGATACTACAGTTGTATACCTGCAGGTCCGGCAAATCCGTTCACACGTTGTTCATGGGAGTATCATGGCATCTCTTGGGGCTTTTGTGCTAAATCTACACTGTTTATTATTAAAGAAATTGGTAAAACTGTTCTATACATTAGTAAAAAACTATATTAATAACTTTAGAATGAGTTATATTGAATATTATTTTAATTTGAGTGAGGATAGTGTAATTGATATATTTGAATTTGTAAACGTTATAATTAAATTGAAACTAAAATAATGGCATTTCATAACTATATTGAAATAAAATTACATAAAAAGCTTTACAACGGTTAATCTGATTGATTGAGCCCACATAAGAAATATATATATATATATATATATATATATATATATATATATATATATATATATCGGAATTTACTGAATCTGTGTAGGTTTTGCCATTCAAAACCTCACCCAGAAACGTATTTAAAAGATTTTATTTTAACAGGTAAATTTTCAAGTTTATTTTATTAAAAGGAAATTTTATTTGTAAAGAGAACGAACACTTAAGTTCACTAGAAAAGAGTTTTCCACCAACCTTCATTCTTCTAGCATTGTGCATATTGAAAAGAGAGTGTTTTAATTTAGTATTGAAAGTCAGGGTTATTTGTCAATTACTGTCACGCGAAAACATTTCAACTTTGATACTTTACAGAAGTTATTGTAAAGGACTTAAGTTTCGAAACAAATTTTTGTGTTGTATTTTTGTAAATATTAAGTTGCTTGAATAATAATGGCTTTTTAATAAAAACTTTATTTAAACAGAAACGCGATTACACGTAGTTTGTCTATACTATTTTCAATTTCCAGTTCATTTTTAGTTTGTTTATTTATTTATTATTTCAACGGATAATCTCCATTTTACATAGGTATGATTACATACATCCTCTTATTGAAAAATTTGAATGCACATTAATGTGTCAACGGTGACAAGATTGGTGTACAATGAAGTTCAATATACATTAAGTGTAGTGCAATGATTGAGTCACCGATAAATAAATTTACTAAAATTAACATATTTTACAATAGTAATAGAAGTTATAGTGATAGTGGTAGTGATAGTGATAGCGAATATATATATATATTTAATCACAACTTATTTACTTTATATGTGCAATTAACTGTAAAAATATTTGAATTTTTATATTTTATGTAATGATGTATAATAATTATAAAATAGTGTTACAAAATAGAGAGGAATAATTATGGACTATATTTTGTTTCACAAAAGTAGCAAACACTAGGCGAGGCTTACCGCTTCGGTGAAAACCCTTTTAATAGGTTGTAATGTGTTACTTTGTTTTACCAGCATAACTACCACTTAGCAAGAGCATTTAATTAATTTCCTTTCTGACTAAATATTGATTTTGATTTTGATTATAAAGAGTATGATTACTCACGGGAGTTTAATTTTTAACAAAATTCTTTTAAGTAAATAACCCATACAAACATATTTTACTTACAAAGTACTTGACGACTTTTGTTTTTTGTTTGTTTTTCAAGTAGATTATTTAAAAATACTAGATAAAAATGGAAGTTTTTTCTGCTTTTATCTATTTTGTTGTATTACTCTATACGTAACTCTATTATTAACATTATCCAAGTAAAATAATAAAGATCATTTATTGAGAAAAATTAAATTACATTTACAACAAAAATATAAATAGTGCTATTTACACTTGTGCACTATACTTGTTTTATATATATATATATAAAATGTGTTTTATAAATGTTTTATATATATATATATATATATAAATTTTCTTTGGATAAACAATAAATAAAACTGCAATGACAAAAGCATTGGCTCAGTGTGAAAGTTTAAAAATCATACTAAAACTAAATTCTGATTCAATTTTCCTTAATTACTTATTCAGGTCCTTAAAAATAATTTTATTTAAGACTTTGGTGTAGAAAGTGTATTTTATTGTGTATATAGGGCTTAATCATTTCTTTAAACCAACTAAAAAGGTCCGTGTCGTTTTAGTTATAAATATTTTACTAACCAATACAACAATTTACGTGCTTTTGAAAATTGCATGCAACTAAAGACATTTAAGTTTTACCTCATGTCTTTCTCTTATATTGAAAGCCACAATGTTGTATTATGGCTCCGATCTACCTGAGCCCGAACGGCGACCGAATGCCGCCTCGCGGTCGTAGCGCTAGGCGAGTTCGATGGCTGCAGTTAAATGTGGATATGTTAATTGTTCAGTAATACTCAAAACAAAAAAGACAACAATAACAACTAATATAGCTTTATAAATAATATTTTTGACTAAATAAAGCACCCTTATTTAACATGAACGTCAGCTAATGTTGGAATTGTCACTCCTAGGTTAGTTAAAACCATCACGTCAACATCTTCTCACTACGTTATTCGTTTTCTTATTTCAAACCTTCCCTCAATTTGGAAAAATCTGCCTCACCGTAGTTTCTAATCATTCAAAAGTCTTAAAAATCAGTGGTTAATTGATCCCGGTAGAGGCGAAGTAAAGAAAATTTTTTTTTTTCGCAATATATAACAATGAATTGTAGGATTCGGTTTATGTGTGTGTGCAAGTGGGGCGCGTAAGAGGGTGAGGGATAAAAGAGAGAGAAGGAGAGAGAGAGAGAGAGAGAGAGAGAGAGAGAGAGAGAGAGAGAGAGAGAGAGAGAGAGAGAGAGAGAGAGAGAAAGAGAGAGAGAGAGAGAGAGAGAGAGAGAGAGAGAGAGAGAGAGAGAGAGAGAGAGAGAGAGAGAGAGAGAGAGAGAGAGAAGGAGAGGGAGAGAGAGAGAGAGAGAGAGAGAGAGAGAGAGAGAGAGAGAGAGAGAGAGAGAGACTAGTCCCTTAAGAATGGTTTCAGGTTTTCCGTTGATTTCGTGGTTTAACTTAAGAATATTAATTCCCCTTGCAAATTGCTGTAGAACTATTTAAAATGTGGAATCTTAGACATAAGTTTTGTTCATGTTTAACAAAAACATTATAAATAAGTTAGGAACATTTTTTTTTAACACTTATGTTTATTTAACTCTATTAAGTTCTTTTGTATTTATACAGCTGATGTTACCTCGTTTCCATACCCATAGGCGAATGGCCATTTAGTTAACATTTAATTTTTACATGTAAATATTTGTGCATTGTACGCATTAAAAAAAACCTTTATAATTTATTTTTTATTTCATTTTATTACATTGTTTTAAGTGTTAAAAGTTGTAAATCGAGAAGTGTATCAGGATACACATTCATTAGTTTCCATCTCTGAGGGACGGTTTCACATGGTTCCATTCTCATGAGTAGGATGAGAACATGTTGTCAGTAACAACCGGTGGCGGTTCATTATCGTAAACACTTCCGCTTCTTAAACGGTTCCGCCTAGTCACATTCTCATGAGTACGATGAGAACATGTTGTCAGCAACAACCGGTGGCGGTTCATTATCGTAAACACTTCCGCTTCTTAAACGGTTCCGCCTAGTTACATTCTCATGAGTACGATGAGAACATGTTGTCAGCAACAACCGGTGGCGGTTCATTATCGTAAACACTTCCGCTTCTTAAACGGTTCCGCCTAGACACATTCTCATGAGTACGATGAGAACATGTTGTCAGCAACAACCGGTGGCGGTTCATTATCGTAAACACTTCCGCTTCTTAAACGGTTCCGCCTAGTCACATTCTCATGAGTGGGATGAGAACATGTTGTCAGCAACAACCGGTGGCGGTTCATTATCGTAAACACTTCCGCTTCTTAAACGGTTCCGCCTAGTCACATTCTCATGAGTGGGATGAGAACATGTTGTCAGCAACAACCGGTGGCAGTTCATTAACGTAAACACTTGCGCTTCTTAAACGGTTCCGCCTAGTCACATTCTCATGAGTGGGATTAGAACATGTTGTCAGCAACAACCGGTGGGGTTCATTATCGTAAACACTTGCGCTTCTTAAACGGTTCCGCCTAGTCACATTCTCATGAGTGGGATTAGGACATGTTGTCAGCAACAACCGGTGGCGGTTCATTAACGTAAACACTTGCGCTTCTTAAACGGTTCCGCCTAGTTCCATTCTCATCAGTGGGATGAGAACATGTTGTCAGCAACAACCGGTGGCGGTTCATTAACGTAAACACTTGCGCTTCTTAAACGGTTGCGCCTAGTTCCATTCTTATCAGTGGGCTTAGAACATGTTGTCAGCAACAACCGGTAGCGGTTCATTAACGTAAACACTTGCACTTCTTAAACGGTTCCGCCTAGTTCCATTCTCATCAGTGAGATGAGAACATGTTGTCAGCATAACCGGTGGCGGTTCATTAACGTAAACACTTGCGCTTCTTAAACGGTTCCGCCTAGTCACATTCTTAACAGTGGGATAAGAACATGTTGTCAGCAACAACGGTGGCGGTTCATTATCGTAAACATTTGTGCTTCTTAAACGGTTCCGCCTAGACACATTCTCATCAGTGGGATGAGAACATGTTGTCAGCAACAATCGGTGGCGGTTCATTAACGTAAACACTTGCGCATCTTAAACGGTTCCGCCAAGACACAATTTCATTTGTGGGATGAGAACATATTGTCAGCAAAACCCGACGGTGGTTCATTAACGTAAACACTTTCGCTTCTTAAACGGGTCCTCCTAGTTCCATTCTCATCTGTGAGATGAGAACATGTTGTCAGCCTCACCCGGCGATGGTTCATTAACGTAAACACTTGCGCTTGTTAAACGGTTCCGAATAGTTCCATTCTCATCAGTGGGATTAGAACATGTTGTCAGCCTCACCCGGCGATGGTTCATTAACGTAAACACTTGCGCTTCTTAAACAGTTTTGCCTAGTTCCATTCTCATCAGTGGGATGAGAACATGTTGTCAGCAACAACCGGTGGCGGTTCATTAACGTAAACAGTTGTGCTTCTTACACGGATCCGCCTAGTTCCATTCTCGTCAGTGGAATGAGAACATGTTGGCAGCCTCACCCGGCGGTGGTTCATTAACGTAAACACTTGCGCTTCTTAAACGGTTCCGCCTAGTTCCATTCTTATCAGTGGGATGAGAACATGTTGTCAGCCTCACCCGGCGATGGTTCATTAACGTAAACACTTGCGCTTCTTAAACGGTTCCGCCTAGTTCCATTCTTATCAATGGGATGAGAAGATGTTGTCAGCCTCAGCCGGCGGCGGTTTATTAACGGAAAAACACTTGCGCTTCTTAAACGGTTTCGCCTAGTTTCATTCTCATCAGTGGGATGAGAACATGTTGTCAGCAACAACCGGTGGCGGTTCATTAACGTAAACACTTGCGCTTCTTAAACGGTTCCGCCTAGTACCATTCTTATCAGTGGGATGAGAAGATGTTGTCAGCCTCACCCGGCGATGGTTCATTAACGTAAACACTTGCGCTTCTTAAACGGTTCCGCCTATTTCCATTCTCATCATTGGGATGAGAACATGTTGTCAGCCACACCCGGCGGCGGTTCATTAACGTAAGCACTTGTGCTTCTTAAACGGTTCCGCCTAGTTCCATTATTATCAGTGGGATGAGAAGATGTTGTCAGCCTCACCCGGCGATGGTTCATTAACGTAAACACTTGCGCTTCTTAAACGGTTCCGCCTATTTCCATTCTCATCATTGGGATGAGAACATGTTGTCAGCCACACCCGGCGGCGGTTCATTAACGTAAACACTTGCGCTTCTTAAACGGTTCCGCCTAGTTCCATTATTATCAGTGGGATGAGAAGATGTTGTCAGCCTCACCCGGCGATGGTTCATTAACGTAAACACTTGCGCTTCTTAAACGGTTCCGCCTATTTCCATTCTCATCATTGGGATGAGAACATGTTGTCAGCCACACCCGGCGGCGGTTCATTAACGTAAGCACTTGTGCTTCTTAAACGGTTCCGCCTAGTTCCAATTATATCAGTGGGATGAGAACATGTTGTCAGCCTTACCCGGCGATGGTTCATTAACGTAAACACTTGCGCTTCTTAAACGGTTCCGCCTAGTTCCATTCTTATTAGTGGGATGAGAACATTTTGTCAACCTCACCCGGCGATGGTTCATTAACGAAAACACTTGCGCTTCTTAAACGGTTCCGCCTAGTTCCATTCTTATCAGTGGGATGAGAACATGTTGTCAGCCTCACCCGGCGATGGTTCATTAACGTAAACACTTGTGCTTCTTAAAGGGTTCCGCCTAGTTCCATTCTTATTAGTGGGATGAGAACATGTTGTCAGCCTCACCCGGCGATGGTTCATTAACGTAAACACTTGCGCTTCTTAAACGGTTCCGCCTAGTTCCAATTATATCAGTGGGATGAGAACATGTTGTCAGCCTCACCCGGCGATGGTTCATTAACGTAAACACTTGCGCTTCTTAAACGGTTCCGCCTAGTTCCATTCTTATTAGTGGGATGAGAACATGTTGTCAGCCTCACCCGGCGATGGTTCATTAACGTAAACACTTGCGCTTCTTAAACGGTTCCGCCTAGTTCCAATTATATCAGTGGGATGAGAACATGTTGTCAGCCTTACCCGGCGATGGTTCATTAACGTAAACACTTGCGCTTCTTAAACGGTTCCGCCTAGTTCCATTCTTATTAGTGGGATGAGAACATTTTGTCAACCTCACCCGGCGATGGTTCATTAACGAAAACACTTGCGCTTCTTAAACGGTTCCGCCTAGTTCCATTCTTATCAGTGGGATGAGAACATGTTGTCAGCCTCACCCGGCGATGGTTCATTAACGTAAACACTTGTGCTTCTTAAAGGGTTCCGCCTAGTTCCATTCTTATTAGTGGGATGAGAACATGTTGTCAGCCTCACCCGGCGATGGTTCATTAACGTAAACACTTGCGCTTCTTAAACGGTTCCGCCTAGTTCCAATTATATCAGTGGGATGAGAACATGTTGTCAGCCTCACCCGGCGATGGTTCATTAACGTAAACACTTGCGCTTCTTAAACGGTTCCGCCTAGTTCCATTCTCATCATTGGGATGAGAACATGTTGTCAGCCTCACCCGGCGATGGTTCATTAACGTAAACACTTGCGCTTCTTAAACGGTTCCGCCTAGTTCCAATTATATCAGTGGGATGAGAACATGTTGTCAGCCTTACCCGGCGATGGTTCATTAACGTAAACACTTGCGCTTCTTAAACGGTTCCGCCTAGTTCCATTCTTATTAGTGGGATGAGAACATTTTGTCAACCTCACCCGGCGATGGTTCATTAACGAAAACACTTGCGCTTCTTAAACGGTTCCGCCTAGTTCCATTCTTATCAGTGGGATGAGAACATGTTGTCAGCCTCACCCGGCGATGGTTCATTAACGTAAACACTTGTGCTTCTTAAAGGGTTCCGCCTAGTTCCATTCTTATTAGTGGGATGAGAACATGTTGTCAGCCTCACCCGGCGATGGTTCATTAACGTAAACACTTGCGCTTCTTAAACGGTTCCGCCTAGTTCCAATTATATCAGTGGGATGAGAACATGTTGTCAACCTCACCCGGCGATGGTTCATTAACGTAAACACTTGTGCTTCTTAAAGGGTTCCGCCTAGTTCCATTCTTATTAGTGGGATGAGAACATGTTGTCAGCCTCACCCGGCGATGGTTCATTAACGTAAACACTTGCGCTTCTTAAACGGTTCCGCCTAGTTCCATTCTCATCATTGGGATGAGAACATGTTGTCAGCCACACCCGGCGGCGGTTCATTAACGTAAGCACTTGTGCTTCTTAAACGGTTCTGCCTAGTTCTATGACACATTTTCATTTGTGGGATGAGAACATATTGTCAGCAAAACCCGACGGTGGTTCATTAACGTAAACACTTTCGCTTCTTAAACGGGTCCTCCTAGTTCCATTCTCATCTGTGAGATGAGAACATGTTGTCAGCCTCACCCGGCGATGGTTCATTAACGTAAACACTTGCGCTTGTTAAACGGTTCCGAATAGTTCCATTCTCATCAGTGGGATTAGAAGATGTTGTCAGCCTTACCCGGCGGCGGTTTATTAACGGAAAAACACTTGCGCTTCTTAAACGGTTCCGCCTATTTCCATTCTCATCATTGGGATGAGAACATGTTGTCAGCCACACCCGGCGGCGGTTCATTAACGTAAGCACTTGTGCTTCTTAAACGGTTCTGCCTAGTTCTATGCTCATCAGTGGGATGAGAACATGTTGTCAGCCACTCCCGGCGGTGGTGCATTAACGCAAACACTTGTGCTTCTTAAACGGTTCCGCATCATTAGTTGCTGTAGACTGGACGCCATGTCTTAGGGAATGAATGATAACAACATAATTACTTTTTTTTAACGTATAGTGTTAATCTGTATTGCAATAATTTACGTTTGAATCCATACATATTTTTATGATAATATTTTTTTTATTTTATTAGTTATTAAATTTTTTTATCTTATCAAATACTTCATGAAATAGGTTAGTTTTCATGTTTTAATCTTTTTATACCATAGAGATATACAATGCAGGAAAATCTTTGAATAAACCAATGATACTTTAATTATATTTTTAAATAATAAAATAAGGGTTTGAAGTTTTCTAACATTTTAAACTATATTGCTAATTTATTTTATTTGCTAAAATTCATTGGTAAAGTATAAAGAATTTTACATAACTTCAAAGTAATATCATGAATCTTATAAATCCTTTTTTAAAGTATATAACAGTCACTAAAAATAATGAATTAACTAATAATAAACAATTAAAACCACTGTAGTTTTGTTTACTATAAATTTACAACAACAATATGCTTCCTCGTTATAAGACAGTTAATCTAAAATTTAAAGCTAGAATTTAATAGTATAAAACTACAAGTCCTCTTTTGACTTGAGCGCAATTTAGGACAACTCAAACAACAGTCTAGTGGTCTCTTTCTACATCACTTTGCAAATAATAAAATTATTCACTCTTTATAATTCAGTAAACTAAATATATTTTCGACCTATATGCGTATATGTGAATAAGTATGTGTTTTATATGTATTTCCAACCAAATCGTACTCTTAGTGATTATTATTGTTAATAAGGAAAATCATAAACATACTTGGGGGGCAGCTTACAGGTCATATCTTAACCCATTAATTGTAACGCAAAAAGCAATCCTTAAAGCGGCCTTGGGTAGATGTCGGAGTTATTCGTCCGAGGCTCTGTATTCCAAATTCATGGTTTTGGACGTAAGACAGCTTTTCGTCAGAGCAATGGCAACTTACATTTTTTTAAATTTTCACAGCATATTTAACTATCAAACTCACCATTATACAACTAGGAACAACTTAGGAGCGATTAATATTAATATTCCCAAATTAGTTAAAACCTTCTCAACCACAAATTCTTTCTATGTTGCTCACACAATTTTTCCTAACTTACCAAACGAACTTAAAGTATTTTCATGTTCATTAGCAGTATTTAAATAAAAAATGAAATCTTGGCTTCATTGAATTGGAACTGAAAACACAGAACGTATAATAACATCAATTTACACACTTTAATTTTTGTAAGGAGAGGCAGATATAGGGTGAAAGAGAGTGCGTGTGTGTGCGTGGTTGTGTGGGTGTACGAGAGAACGTGTTGGGAGGTGGGAACGACGAATATCTTTCGTTAGGAACGAAGTGATTATTCCCTGATAAGGAATCGTCAGTTCACCTGTCCGTTTAGCTTTAATCCCTTACTTTTTTCCTTTCTTTTTACTGTACGATGCTAGTCTTGTTGCACTGTAAATAATCTATCACTATAAATGCATCACTATTGACTCCGTGCCGTCTATTTATTAATTTCTTATTATTTTATTATTTTTTTTTTTTTTTGTTAATAAATTTGTACCAAGTCACAATTGTAATATTTTAGTTTAAGTTATCAAATTCTTTGTATAGATTCTTTTTGGTAATTTTTTTGTTAAGGTTAACTTCTCCCTACTATGTAGTAATCAAAATAATTAGCTATAAGGACTATACCTCACGCACAAGTGTCAAACTTATGTGAGGTAATATTTCATATTCATCTGGTTATGTATTACTTATATGTATCTGTTCGAAATAAAGATGTTGTGATTTGATTTTTATTTGTTTAATTTATTGTTTTACCAAATTTATTTTAGTTTATGATATTCACCAAGCTATTAATAAATTAAAATATAAATGGTAACTACTCCAAACAAAAAAACAATTTAGATGTTTAAAGTGCCACATGTAATGTTTTAAAATTTTAAAGCGAATTCTCTGGTGCTAGGAAAAGGTTTAAGTAGATATTGTGTTTGCACGAGTGGGCAGAAATAGCTAACGTCGGGGGTAATCACTTTTAAGACAGCTTTTATAAATAAAAATTGGACAACGTTTTCGTTGTTTCGAATTTTCTTCTTTTTTTTTGTTTTCCTACTTTTCCAGTTGAATAACCTATTAGCACTTATTTTAAAAACCAGTAGAAATAATTTTTATAAAGTGAACAAATTTGAAAAGAGGGTGCAAAATAATAATCACATCTTCAAGGTCAAACGTTTGTGAATACAGAGCAAATTATTTGAGAAAATTGTATATTTACAATTTACAATTATAATAGTTTTTCAGAGTATATTTTTCTTAAATATTCCTATTTTCTCGTCAAACAAGTTTGTATTTATTGATCGAGGGCGCTGCTCAAGTATTAAAATTGTTTAGAACATACTACATCAATACAATACCAAAAACTAATTTCTTTGATGATTCATATCAATTATTATTATATGTATATACATATTTATATTTATTAATTTAATCGAGGAAAACACATAACAAGATGACACATTGGACATTTTAAGAATATGTTTTTATTCACTAATAAAACTGCCACTAATTGTACTGTGTAATCTCTAGCCTTAAAGAAATTCTATTCACCATCAGCAACTCAATTGGATAGCAAATTAATGGAGTGGCCAAAAGCTATATTTTTTTAGTAATTTACCAATGGTTTGGGCATCATAGAATATATACGAATTTTCTAATCCCAAAACTAGTAAAAAATTGTGGTCGATCTAATCTACAAACCCCCAAACTGAGAAATCCACTGATGATAATTTCAATGTACAGGGTGGGGTGTACCAGAAGTAACCTACCCAGACCGGAAGTCAATAGTTTTAAATACGAACCCCCACTTTTTATGGTATTTTTGGGTTATAGACATAATTTTAAGACTACTTTACAACTTAATGTGCATCCCTAATTCTAACGGTTTGTGAGATAATGGAGGTAAAATTTGGTTTATTTCCGTTAAGAATAACATAGGACTAAATTTCACATCCATCATCTCTGTAAATTTCCAGTTTAAATAAAGAGGCCTAGCACAAAAATGCATTAGCTTCTTCTTTTAAACAATTTTGCATCCTAAATTATTAGTTTTGTCATAAATTATTTTATTTTTTCATAATTTTTTCAATATGGTGGAGATTATATTTAATGTAAAGAAAACTAAAATTAATTACGTAAAAAATTGGTATTTTCTGATGAATTGTTATCTAAAATGAGGTTATAATATATATTTTTGCTTGGGCAGTTATGTTAAAGGTAAAAGTTTCTGTGTTAATGGATATGAAAAGTTGCTCCATGTTATTCTTATGGGAAAAAATCAAAAATCAGATAGGATTAGGGATACACATAAAATTGTAAAGTAGTTTTAAAATTATGCCTAGAATTCAGAAATATCCTAAAAAGTGGGGGTTCGTTTTTAAAATTAATGACCTCCGGTCTGGTAGGTTATTTCTGGTACAGCCGTACATTGAAATTATCATCTATGGATAGAGCGCAACCGGTTTACCAATAATGGCACGGTTTTTTTTGTGAAAATTTAATTGTGTAGATTTTAAAAGGGGTGTACAGATGGTCTAGAACACCCGGTATATATATACATTTTTAACAATGAAGTCAATGTAAGACTTAATACATAATTACAGCACTCACTTTTACACATTAAAAATACTAGGAGCTTGAGGTTAAATCACCAATAAAAGTCAATGTAACAAAGACGTTTATTTATCCAAGAGAGCTCTGATAGAAACCTCTTGTGCTGATTTGAAGGCTCTTGTTCACTTTACAAATACAGCTTCCATCAACTTCAAACTTTGCACGAAAAGCAAAACTATAAATACCGTACTTTTCTCGAATAAACGAGCGAGTAATCGGTATTTATACAGGGTGTTTCAGAACTCCCTACCTATATCTTAGGGCATTGTTCCTGGGTTAAAAACATATCTAAATATCATATTTAAATTGTCCGGAAGTCTTAAATTACTTACACAGCCGCCATTTTGTTTTTTACATATAAAAGTTTTTTATTTCCGTAACGGATGGTTGTATTCAGATCATATTTGGTATTAATATTTATCATTCCTATGTACATTTCCCAGAAAAAAATATTTTTTTCCATTGTATATTTTCAAAACGGCGGCCATTTTAAATTTTCGAACTCACATATCTCAAAGTCGGTAAATTTTATAAAGCTTTTACAAGACACAAAAAAGTTGCCAAATTAAATTACCTAACCAATGGTGCCAAGTCCGTAAGGATCTTAAACTAACTTAAGACTTCCGGATGATTTAAATATGATGTTTAGATATGTTTTTAACCCAGGAAGAATGCCCTAAGATATTGGTAGGGAGTTCTGAAACACCCTGTATAATCCCTCTTTTCCTAACAAAATTTCATAAAACGATAAGATGAGAGTATTACAGAGTGTACACAAAAGTAATAAATTGTCAAAGAAAAGATGACTAAAAATAAAAGAGACTGTTACCTTGGCTACTATGTCATTGATTTGTTTACGCTTACTAAAACTTTCGCTTTGATATTATGTTTTAAAGAATCATTTGATTACTTTAATTGTAACACATTTTTTTAGAAAATTTATAGGATATGAGTGGTAATGTCTCCAAATTTTACACTAACCGATTTTTCTTGAACTAATCATAGTTCTTATTTACGAATGATCACATTCTCCTGTAGTTAGGCCTATAAACTGAAACAGTTATCACCAAGGTGATAAAGTACTACTTTAGTCAAAAAGCGGATTCGAATATTGCTGCCTTAGTCTTGAACTTGTGCTAACCACTACGAAATCGACTCACCCTTTTCGAGTGTACCTCATTATTACGTTACTTGTAATATCGTTATTGGTCAATATTGCACGGTCATAAATAAAATTACTTATTTATATTTGTAGCGTAAATGATGATCCAATGTTGTCAATTCTATTTATATAAAGCTTGAAACTAGGTTCTCAGTTTTCAGCTTACTTGGTGTTCAATAAAATATATTGCATAAGCATTTTTAGGTATCTGTAAGTATATATGTATATTCATACATATTTTGCGAAAATCTCATAACTGCCTAACAATAATTATTATCGTATTGCTTTTAGTGGAGGGAGGCCAGATATCAGAATTCGACTCGCCTGAAAGGGCCGGACTTGTTGGTTTTCTATGTAGGTGGACCAATGGCTTAGCGTTACTTCCGTACCATGGGAGCTGCCGAACGATCTTTTAGTCCCCGAACCAGGGATTTGGACCCGGGCCCGTTAAGTGATAACCCAGAGCTCTAACGCTGAGCTACGGCCACTGAATCGTAAAATATCACAAATATTGTATAGGTACCTGAAGAATCTATGATACGAAAAGGTGCATTGTATCTCATCTGTTAACACAGTACAACATTAAGACAACAATGATAATGGGGGGGGGGGGTTTGGTCCGTTCCCCATCCAAATTAAAAAATTCTACTGCTACAAAAAATATCTTCTAATTTAAATTAGGAAGAACGAATCTTAGTGTTAAATGTCCTTTTAAAAACAGTGTTAAAGGTATACGAGGTATTCCGAAATATTTAAATCTGCTTCATTTATCAATATTTGTGATCTCATCATCTCATTACACATTAAGAGTCATCTTCACCCTTGTAAAAGCGAAGAAAAATTGCCTCTGTATTTCCCAGTTGCTTTGCAACGTCACAGAGAGTAATATATTCCACATTTTCAAAATTTTGAAATATGAGGGACCTAATATAACTATCCAACTATAAACACTTACCAAGTTTAAGGAAAATCTGTTGAAAAACAACGTCATAAATAGGAAGATAAAATACCATGTTTTGCATCAAAGCAGTTTGGTTAACATTGTCGACTGGACCACCAGCTCAAAGGTGAATATGACAAAGGTAATTCGACGCATTAACAAACTATTAACCATAAGTGAAATTAATAAATTGCCTTTTTCCAAGATTTTTATCAATAGTTCTTTTAAATACTTGATAACTATTATGTATTCAACAACAACAACAAACAATTAAAACCCAAAAACACTGAACCAGAACTTGAATTCATTTATATCGCTTCTTCAAAGTGGTGAAGATAATTGAATAGTGGTTCTAACCCGTCAAGAGCCCCCATACATGTGTCTAGAGGCTGAAGGAATTAATGTGATGGATGTGACCGTAACGTGGCACTCAAATGTAGGTGCTTGACTGTACCATCAATCATGCAGGGAAAGCTAGAATATTCTTAGGACACTATCATTTAATGTTGTATAAAAAAATTTACAAAGAACATCTTTGTACATTCATCTAGTTACGTTTTTGTCGAAATATTTTGAAGTTATATTCAGATTTATTTATTCTTTTACTATAATGTCAACAAGTTTGTTGAATTGCATATATAACTAAATATTCGATTTTAGTTGTAAGATAATTGATTGGATAAAAAATAGAATAAACAATATAAATTTCAACATTACTGTATCTTATGTATCGTTGAATTTATTTTGACTTAACATTATTTTACATAAAGTGAAAATATGAAAAGTATTTTCTTTAAAAAGAGCTATCCCACCCAACGCATCGCGTTTGCTCTCAATTTGCGTTTTTTAACAGGTAATACCTTAAATGAGATCGTCAACTTTTTAGTCTCTTCCGCTTTACACACGCCGTGCCTTGATTTTAACTAAGAGTTTATTTAATTCATTTTATAACGCTTATTTAAAAAATTTCGTTTTATATAAATAGCAGGAAAGTAATAATATTTAATACAGAAAACCAATATTGAGAAATTACCGTGTTAAAATATGGCACATTTATCTGATAAATATAAGATTAAATATAAATTTCTCAGAATACAAACGATTTCAATACTATTTAATGAAGTTGGGAAATAGAATAATTTTTTCAAGTTTTTATTTGTCGTGTAGGCCTAAGCCTATACAATTTAAAATATTTAAGTGAAAAGTTGAGTAAATTTGATTATTTCCCTATACATCT
The DNA here is from genome assembly GCA_030545055.2 of Neoaliturus tenellus. Taxonomy (NCBI): domain Eukaryota; kingdom Metazoa; phylum Arthropoda; class Insecta; order Hemiptera; family Cicadellidae; genus Neoaliturus; species Neoaliturus tenellus. The sequence goes on from CM061536.1 coordinate 2,228,521, forward strand.
ATATATATAATGTTAAAAGGAAATGAGAAATCACGTAAAATGTCCTCCATAAGAATAGCATGGGGATTCAAAAACGTCTGCTTTGTGTACACTAAAACATGTGTTATGGTTTAATTTCCAAACGAGACACAGATGATAACATTGAATGAAGATGATAAAATAATGCATACAAAGAGAAGCAAAATCTATATACTATATCTATATGTATAATTATGTGAGCGAAATTTCTTGAGCAAAACTGTGACCGTTTATACAAGTCGCAGAAATATGGGAGGGGTCTCAATTTAAAGGTCTCGGTCCCGCACAAAAGGGATAGTTATCGGCGTGTCCATAATGTTAACAGGAAATGATAAATCATGTAAAACTTCCTCCACAAGAACAGCATGGGGATTCAAAAAAAAACGTCTGCTTTGTGTACATGTAAACATTTGTGATAGTTTGATTTTAAAACGAGAGACAATGATAATATTGAGTGAAGAACTATTAATAACCAAATGACAAAATTACACCTAGAGTGGTAATACTATAATAAGAAGTTTTGAACTTGAAGAAACCAGAGTGTGTATGCAAATCATAAAATACATTCTGATCGTGATAGGGAAGCAATGGGCAATGAATTGTGGTTTGAGAAACGCCTACATTAATACATTAAACATCTTTTGGTTTTATTTTAAGACGAGAAGTGTCAAATGATCATGTTGAGTTACGATGCTACATTAACTGAAACTTAAAGGTATCAGTCAACGAAGTGTTAATATCATGTTAGCTGAATTTTTCCAGAAACCTTTTGGTTATTTCATAGAATGCAGAATTATAGGAGAGACGTGTGTCCTACATACTAGAGGTAAATGTAGCAGGTCAAAAACTTTACAACAAAATAAGAAACTTATAAGAAAGATTATTTTCCGAGAGATTCTCCTTAAAGATTCTCCATGTATAGCGATTAAAAAAAACTGCTTTGTTTACACAAAATCAAGATTTTTAATTAGGAGGGCGAATATTGACAGTGAGTGAAAATGATCTATTTTGAGGCGCTGTGTTTAAATTTGGTGACTAAAAATCGAAAAAATCTGACAGGTGCTAAAAGTTCATTTAATTTTAGGACAAACAAGACAATGAAAGGGGTACGGTATGATACAAAGTTTATAAAGTTTATTGACTCTTAAATGGGTGCTGACCATCCGTCATGTTTTTTCTCATTGTCGCTATTCTATGTAATACTAAAAAGCCGTCACAGCTCAAAGGAATTATGATTTCTTTAAAAACTTATTTTTCATAGATCGATATAAGTTTAACAAAAGACAAAATGAAGCATATACAAACGGGTGGCCTATATAGTACAGGATTGTAAAGAGTGCTTTAGGGGCGAATGGTCAACTCAAACAGTATTGTTAAAATATTATATAAATTACAATTAAATTTTCTGGAAACTTTCGTAGTGAATAACTGATAATCCGCTATTGTTCATGCTTTTTTAATTTCATGATTAGGGGCTTTTGCCCCTATGAGCCACTAGTTTTAAATATATTTCTAAATTATATTTTTTATTATTAATTTTTAAATTGGAGTGTTTTTGAATATTTTAATATACTAGTATACGTGTTGCTCGAAATCGAGCAATTTATTTAAATACACTATAAATGTTACTTTAGCTCTAAACCAATGACATCCGACCAATCCAATAATGTGATTATCTTTAATCGCCAATAACTACACGTATTTACAGCTGATTATAACAGATGTTTCAAATGATTTATTCAGTCCCCAATGTTATTTAAATTGTAAATTTTGAGATTTCAATGTTTGATAGCGCCTTTATTTTGTGTCCGATTCTCATCAATTTTTGGCGGAAACAACTACAGACCAAGCCCTATCTAACGACACCAAAAACTTGAAAATCGGTTGAAAATTGTAGGAGGAGTTCTCAAGACAAAAAAACCCTTAGCGTATTAAATAAGTATAGATTAAAATATTCCACGCTTACTTTGGTATAACTCAATTGGAAATAGAATATTTTAATATATTTTAAGGTTGGTGGATACTAAAACCTTATAATGTATTCTAATGTAAGGATATCATAGATTTTTTATCTTAAGAATTTGACTAAATTATAAAATTTTTGGGTTATACGTATTAATAATTAAAATTAAAATAAACTATTAATTTATGAATATGATAAATAATTGTATAGATCAATTGGGTTAGTAACAAAGATTCTTTCACTACACTTGCAAAAATTCATTAATCGAGTATAACATAATGTGACATAGTTGGACTCTACGTAGATACAAAAATTTTGCTTGTTTTTAAAAGCAACATTGAAAAAAAAAAAACTCCTTAAGAATAACATAAAAATTTCCAGAAATCAACCACTGCATGTAAATACCCAAATGACTTTAACTTTCGACATGAAAAGCGTTCTAATAATACCAAATAATCTTGATATAGTAATAAAAATCGAATTTTCACGTTGCAATAATTCTCAAAAAAGTTTGAAAATCATACCTGACACATGTTTAGGCTCATTTTTAACTGTCACTTGTTGGAGTGTCACATTTATACATATAACACTATGGGAAAACATTTACTAATTTTTAATATTTGGAGTGTTACTTTATTTTTGTGTGTTCGTTGATTTTAGTATCTGTGTAACATCACTCCACCTGAGATAATACTCGTAAAGAAATCATCTGATCCGCTAAACGTAGCCCGGATTTGATGAACTGCCTTGGAAGACGAACAACTTAAATTATAATACAACCTCAGCGAACAGCTTCTGGTTCGTGGACTCAAATATGTCTTTACTAACCAACTGTATTTATTTCCGTTACCCTCTCGTATTCAACGGTGGGACATCTGTTTGATATCTGATGCAACTATGGATTTATTGAGAAAAAGTTTTAAGGTGAAATTTCTCTTGAGAGTAGTAAACTTTACTCATTCGTTGCTTCACTGAAGTAATAAAGGGGCAATCATAAGAAATTTAAATGACTCAAACCCTGGACGTGGAATATCAAATATAAATCTCATAATTGCAAAATGTCCATTGAGTTTATGATCTAAAGTGTTGATCGTCCTCCATCGTATGGTTCAAGTGAAGATGTGCTAAAAAATAAATAAAAGGTTTTTTCATTTTTTGGAAAATTTAAATATTTTAAAATTCATATAAAGCCTAATAAAACATGTAAAACACTTGTTTTGGTGAAACTCCCATGTAAATCGGCCCATGTAAAATGACAATTTTTTCCTCCATATCGTTTTCCATCCATATTTTGGACTCACTCGATGAGTTGCGGGTGTCGAGCTCGAAGCTGTATTGCCACTGCTGGAAGGTTCGGCCGCGCTCTTCGGAACTTGCTGCATCCTTGCCAAACTCGCCTTGTCTCTGGTAAATCGCCTTCCTCTCTCCTGCCAAGGGCTTGACAAATATGACTCTGGCAACTACTAGTGCGGCAGGCTCGGATACTGTTCTATACGTGGAACACGCCAGGAGCGCAGCTAACGATGAACCCGGGCGAGTCGTAACCTGTAGAATTCCTTGGTGAGAGCATGTACCCACACCTCTACTATATAAAGGAGCACGGACTGGACTGCAGACATCAATAACCGTCTTCTGCTGGACCCCATGACATTGGTCATCAGCTTAATAAGGTACATGACCATCTTAGCCATATTATCCGCTGTATATAAGTTCTGATCCCTTCAGCTTAACTTGTTTTCCAACATAACTCCAAGGTACTCAGCGGCACGTATCAACTGGACCACTTCCAATTCCACTCGAAGAGGGACGACGGTGTCAATCATTTTCTTTGTGACGATCATGATCTTTGTCTTACTCAGGGCAAGTGAAAGCCTGTGATCGGACATCCAGGCGTTGAACACGCGGATAGCCGGTTCACCTCAAATATATTCACTTTAAATATCATAATAAACATTAAAAAAATTCTTTTGTTAATAAAAATGTATGTTTAAAAATAAACTATTTTAGCATACATGAATAGTTGATATTTAGATTTTTCATTTCATAATAAATCTTGAATTTGACTGATAGTAACCGATTAATAAACAAAGGTAAGCAAATAATCAATATAAAATAACTATCAATGAGTGGCCAGTATCTTTGACAACTATTTCTTGAAAAATAAACGTTGGACTTGTATAATGTTCTTAAGATATCAAGGACTTTTAATAAAAATATAAAATAATACTATATTTGGTTGTAGTAATATTCCAACAATTTATTTTAAATAATATATTTTTTAGAAACTTTAAATTTAGATTTAAGTAATATTTGTAAGTCTCTTTCCACAGTGTCAACACGATAAACACGATTTCAAAGCTCATTAAATGTTGGAGATGTAGATAGTAAAAACACTTGCTAGGTCTATTATTGTATGCCTAACAATTACTACGATATAACCGTCCTCGTTTAGCCATCTATTAAATTGTCTTTTATGAATACGCTACATGAAAACTTTGTAGACGATAAGTTTTTTTTTTTTTTTTTTTTTTTTTAAAGATTTACCCCCACGTATTATACATTAAAACACGCGTCTGTGTGAGTAGATTTACCAACTGGCTTTAGATTTTTTATTTGGGAAATATAACTTGAAAAAGTGTAAAAAACAGATTTGCCTATTTGTTGTTACATTCAAAAATTTCAAATTCAGAAGTCCAGATGTTTTTTTTTCTATAAAAATTAAAGCCCACCTGGTTAGTTTGGTTTTATATAAAAAACTAGCTTTTGCCAGTCACGGCTTCACCCGTGATTGAATTTATTTTATATGTAATAAAATATTTTTAAAGAGCAACGAAATCTACTTCCTTGACATTGAAACAATGAAATAGTGTGAGTGGAGCTCTGAAGGTATTTCGCAAAACCTGTTCTTAGTGAGTAAAGGTTTCTTAAACAGAAAAGGTCCTGAGAACCTATGAGCAAATAGGAAAGACCATGTCAAATTTCAACCCCGTAGGCCCTACAGTCATTCTGAAGTCATGTGGCCCCGGCGGAGCCCTACAGAACATAAAAAACTATATTTGCAAAACTATTTCTTAGTGAACACCTATTAGCAAAACGGAACGTTTACGTTAAATTTCAATCCGTAGGATCTATGGTAGTTTTGAGAATTTGTGGGGAGGAGCCATAAGGAAAAGTGCTTTGCTAAATTGTTTCTTATTGATCACCTATGAGCAAAGGGTAACGTCCATGTCAAATTTAAAACCCGTTGGCCCTTGATTAATTTTCAAGTCAGGTGTGGGGGTGGAGCCCTAAAGAACTTAAAAAACTATATTTACAAAACCATTTTGTAGTGAGCACCTGTTAGCAAAACGCAACATCCAAGTTAAATTTATACCCCCTATATATGGTAAAATTTTGAGGTTATATGGGGCAGAGCCCTAAAGGAAATTTGAAAATTATTTCACGTCAAATTTCAACCCCGTGGGCCCTAGAGTAATTTTCAAGACCTGTAGGGCGGAGCCCTAAAGAATAAAAAAATATATATTTTCAAACCCGTTTTTTAATCAGTAACTATGAGCAGAGGAACGTCCGATTCATATTTTAACTCCGGAGGCCCAAAAGTAATTGACAGCAACAACAACCCCTTAGGATCTATGGTAACCTTGAGGTTCTATATGGGGTAGAGGCCTAAAGGAAATTCGCAAAATTATTCCTTGGTCAGTAACTATTAGCAAAGAGGAACGTCCGATTCAAATTTAAACCCCGGAGGCCCAAAAGTAATTTTGAAGTCCTGTGGGGTGGAGCCCTAAAGAACTTCGCAAACAATATTTGCAAAACCGTTTCTTAGAGAGCACCCATGAGTAAAAAAGAAACGTCCATGACAAATTTCAACCCCGGAGTCCCTAAAGTAATTCTGAAGTCCAGTGGGGCGAAGCCCTTAAGCGCTTCAAAAATTATATTTGCAAAACAGTTTCTTAGGGAGCACCTATGAGCAAAGAGAAACGTCCATGTCAATTTTCAACCCCCGAGGACCTAACGTAATCCTCAAGTCCAGTGGGGCGGAGCCCTAAAGTGCTTCAAAAAGCATATTTGCAAAACAGTTTCCTAATAAGTATCTATAAGCAAAGAGAATAGTCCATGTCAAATTTCAACACGTATAGGCTATACAGTAATCGAGGGTTTCTGTGGGGCGGAGCCCTAAGGGATGTTTAAAGCACTTTTTAGCATCTAAGAAAAAAGAGATTACTCCAAATTTTAACCGTGCAGGTTTCCTAATTTGTATTTAAATTTGGCCATGTGGATAACAATATTATACTGAAATTTCAAAGGCCTGTGGGACGGATCCCAGAATGAATTTTCCAAAGCCGTTTCTTAGTGAGCACCTAAGAGGCAAAACGAACCTGTGTTTAAAGTTTCAAGTAAATCCGTTTGGTAGTTCCTGAGATTTCATGATGAAATCTTTTTCAGTCAGTCAGTAATCACTCCCCTTCAGGTTTAGCTTTGTCGCTAATCTCACTCGACGCAATTATCCTCTAGATTTTTATTACCAATCTTCCCTCAATAATTTGAATGAGAACAGCTGTTTACAAAATTAATATTTTATTTTAATGCAATCATATGTTCCAGTACAAAAATGTTGCTTCCATAAGAATAACATGGTAACTTTGAAGACGTGTCGGGCGGAGCCCTGAAGGAATTTTGCAAAATCGTTTCTTAGTGAGCACCTAGGAGGCAAGACTAACCTGTGTTCAAAGTTTCAAGGAAATCCGTTTGGTAGTTCCTGAGATTTCGTGATGAGTCAGTGAGTGGGATTTCGCTTATATATATATATATATAGATTGAAGCCCAACTGGTTAGTTCAGTTTTACTACTGTAAAGTTGTAAGAGCTCGAAATCAGTTGCTGGATTTTGAGCAGCATGTGAATTAGTTGTATTTTATTACCAATATTTTTATAGAAGTTATAAACAGAAGCTTACATTTCGAATTATAAGGTAGCTTTTTTATATATGAGTATTTTCAGTTAAGCTCCGAATGTCTCTTCAAGACGATTACTTGTCCTCACCCTTACCTAGGGAACCAAAGGGGCTTAGTGAACACTTCGCTCCTTTCTATGAATTCCCTTACATGGGTGGTTATTCAACTGCTTTCGTTTGTTAATTTACATAAATTCTTTAAAATAAAAAAAATTAAAATATATTGGTAAAACACTAACATGGTTTAATGTTAAAAAAACTTTGATTTTACGTAATACTAGTTTTATAAATATAATATATACTGCGCCAAATGTAATATAATGATGATTACTATTTCCTGTATTTTTGTTACGGCATAACAATGATTTATGAATACAACATTGCACATCATTGTTGCACTATCTTTAATTATAAATGTTTATGATGTCACATTTAACAGCTTTCGCCCTACAAATAAAATAATTGTTAAATAATTGTTAAATAATTTCAACAATATCCTACTATGTAAATAAAATAATTGGTATTTGAAAAGTTATTAAATTTGACACTATACCATGTTCAACATAGGATTTTTAGTATTGTAAAAAAACCATTAATTAAATTTTAACAACAAATCCGCCCTTCGTCGTCACATCGACATCGCCCATCGCCCACATCCCCAACAAGCGACGAATCCCGCATTCAGACCAGGTTAGTAAAATTTTTAATAATACCTTGAACTTTAGCTATAGTCACTAACTCCGTAACACTGATCATTCACACAAATAAATGGATATTCATAGACATTCGCTTCAAGAAAATATGTTCTTAAAGATGTGAAAGTTTTACGAATACTCTCAAAGCGAGCAAAACAACTCCATTGAACGGAATGTACGAGTATTCACTTACCCAATATTCATCATATCTCCTTATAAATCTGCTTTAAGATACGAAATGTTGTGATGAAATCACATATGAGTGTATTTGTTATAGGTTTCGCTTCCACTCCTTCGGATCCGCGACCCTGCTCCTCTAACGCTCCTGACCTCGACTCGAGACCGGAACCATCGCACGCTACGGATCCAACACAAGTCCCATCGTCTGTTGGAGTTCGTACAACAGGTATGCATTTTCTTTGATTTCAAACTAATAATGATTGTTTTTACTTTTTCAAAAAGTTCATCTGGTATATTTTTCAGATACAAAATTTGCAGTAGTTGATTTCACAATAAATGATGCGTTCTTCCATCTTCATTTCCTAAATGAGTTCTGATGTAGAGACTTTTAACCAATTTTAATATTAAGTTAATTTCGGATACTGCATTATACATTCAGAACTTTCATATTGGTTTATAAACTGTTTCTTTTTCCATTATTATGCATGTGACTACAACTATATTTACTTTTCAGACCATGCGTGTGGCGGATGTGGAAGGTTCTTCAATCGCAAGGATAACATGCAGTTCCACGCCCGATTCCGCTGCAGACCTGCACGTGTGAACCAACAGCCAGAGCAGATCGGTGGATTCCAACCCTCAACGCCTGCCCCATCGACCACAGCGCCCGTCCCCTCGTCAACAATGTTGGTAGGAGCAGTCTGTGACAAGAAGAACGGCATCGACAACGGATCCTCCATCATTCCCAATGATTTGGCACCAGATGGCTTCGTGGAGACATAGACAGGATTTCGCGGACGCTTGAAGACGTACAGGCTTGCGGAGCCCGCTGATGAGACTGTTTCTCTCCAGGAGTTTGTCAACTCATTGCGAACATCGATTGTCACACTCATGCGACGGATTTTATTGATAGTTCACGCCATCAAGGTTAATCTCTGGATCGAATGTCAATTCGTAAATATCCATGGTGAGACTTGCAAGCGAGCCTTCAAGACCAAAAATGTCCCTATCCTCCAAACAAGTGATGTAGATGAAATATGTCAACAATTCATCAACAAAATTTTACTGGAGAAGGAGACATGTGAGATGAAGGGTTCGGGATGGTGCTTTGTTAGGGTTTTGGACATGGAGGTGAGAGTTAATGTCTACAGTCCTATCAGAGATAGCTCATTCATCCCCCTTCCTCGTGACATCACCGTGAAGCATGCCGTGGTAAATGTGTATAACGATGCGGATGAACGTTGCTTTGAATATGCTATGCTAAGTAAATTCATTCAAAATGCTCCTAGTAATCAACTCACAACAAATTATTTCACAGCAGAGGTCAGGACATGCTCCAATCTAAATTTTGATGGATTGGAGTTTCCAGTAAGGTTGGATAAAATCCGCACGTTTGAACGTAACAACCCCGGCGTAAGCATTAATGTGTACGGTCTGGATAAGAAGAAGCAGAAGAAGCAACAAAAAAAGAAGAACACTATGTCTTCCCGCTTCGCGTAGTGGATCAGGAGCTGCCGAACCACTATGATCTGCTCTTCCTTACAGATGAGCGAACCACCCACTATGCGTACATCTCAGACTTTGAGAGGCTAGTTGGCAGCCAGATGACACGTCACGGACATCGTTTGTTCATTTGCAGGAGATGTTTCGCACATTTCGATAACCGACCGAACAAACTGGGTCTCACCGGAGCTGAACGGTTGGATGAGCACAAGCGTTACTGCTCTTCGCATGATCCTCTGAGGACTGATTTATCTGAAGATAAAGAGATTCGGTTTAAGCACATTGAGCGTACACAAAAAGCACGATTCACTATATATGCGGATTTTGAGTGTGCGCTCGTTCCGACTAAAGCAAATCAACTTATTCATCCCACACCAACGTCACATCCACCAGCGTGGGATCCAGCCACTTCAAGAGGCGCTAATATAAATCACAACGAGAATGCTCCTAGTAATGTGAAGACACTCCACGTGCCATACTCGTACGCGTACTACATTCATGATAATCACAGGAATGTCAACGATGGTGATTGTGACGACAATGATCCGACTAGCAACACATATTCAAAATTGAGACTATACAGAGGTGAGAATGCCTCTGAACACTTCATCAACGCTGTACGGGACGACGTACAGAAGATTGGAGATGTTTTGAATGCACGTCACAGACCCGAGAACCGAGAGCAGGAAACTATAAACATCTATTTTCATAATTTATCAAACTATGATGCGCATTTCATAGTTAGAGAATTGGGTATCGACAAAGGTGATGTAGAAGTACTCGCCAACACACAAGAAAAGTACATTACATTTTCGAAACGATTTAAATATCCCGGTCAGCATAGTAACATCAAGCTGCAGTTTGTCGATTCGTATCGTCTGATGGCGAAATCATTAGCGACTCTTGCGTCCATCCTGCCTGATGACAAAATGAAGATCATGAAAGCTAGATACCCGGACAATGGTGATTTCCGACTATTACGCAGGAAAGGAGTCTTCCCCTATGAGTACATCACTTCACAGGAGGTTCTGAACGAGGATCTACTTCCACCTAAAGAAGCCTTCGGAGATGAAGTAACAGATGTTGATTATGAACATGCACAACAAGTGTGGCGTAAATTCAACTGTACCATGTTTGGTGAATACTCAGATGTATATTTACGAACCGATGTGCTACTATTGGCCGATGTGTTTGAGGGGTTCAGGGAGATGTGTCTAACGCACTACCAGCTCGACCCTGCACATTATCTTACGCTTCCGTCGTACGCCTGGGATGTCATGCTGTACAAAACTGGTGTGGTGCTCGATATCCTTCAAGATGTGGATCAATATGTATTTTTTGAGAAGGGTATTCGAGGCGGTCTGACTCAATGTGTGACTCGGCACGTCATCGCCAATAATAAATACACTAGAGGACGCGATGATCGAAACGGCCAGTGCACATCGACAAATGGAGGTTCCGTAGAGAGTGATAATGATACATTTTTAATGTATTATGACGCTAACAACCTATACGGATGGGCCATGTCGGAACCACTTCCGTACAAAGATTTTGAGTGGCTAACACAGCAGGAAATTGAAGGTTTAGACATCTCGAGCATACCGGCGGAGGGCGAGTACGGGTACGTATTGGAAGTAGACTTGGAGTACCCGAAAGATCAAGCTCTACACGATAAACACAGAGACTTGCCCTTCTGTCCAGAAGTTAGAAAATCACCAGCGTATCAACTTCCATACACATCGGAGCAAGTGATCAATAGCGGTGCTGGATCATCTAAGAAACTAAGAGGAATATGTAATTAACTATCGCTATCTCCAACAGGCGTTAGAGAATGGGCTGCGTGTTCGTCGCATCCACAGAGTTCTACGTTTCAAACAGTCACCATGGTTGAAACCGTACGTGACGCTAAATACTGAGTTAAGACAGCAGGCCAGCAATAAAATTGAAGTGGAGATGTTCAAATTGATGGTCAATGCAGTGTACGGTATGAGTCTCCAGAATGTGAGAAAACACCTAAACGTAAAACTAGTCACATCCCATAAAATGTATACTAAGTATGTAGCTAAAGCAAATTTCAATGATCGTGTTTGGTACAACGAAAACCTAGCATTGCTACATATGGCCAAAGTGCGAGTCGTACTGAACAAGCCTGTATACGCGGGAATGTGCATTCTGGACCATAGTAAACGATGGATGTACGGTTTCCACTATGACATGGTAGAGCGGTACGGTATCGAAAGGATTAGAATGGTCTACATGGACACCGATGGGATAGTCTACGCGATCCGTACCAGAGACGTCTACCGTGACATGTTGACACACCTGGACGATTTTGACACAAGTAACTATCCCAGGACCCACATTTGCTATGATGGACGGAACGCTAGGGTCTTGGGAAAGTTTAAGGATGAAGCTGGTGGAGTGGCCATCGAAATGTTTGTTGGATTGATGGCAAAACTGTATTGTATGACATTCGGTAGGTGTACTTGTAATAATAAAGGTGAGGAAGATGATTGCATCGCACCTCCCCCCATCAAACGTGCGAAGGGTGTTAATCGTGCTGTCGCTCTGCGTGATCTAACCGTACAAGATTACATCGATTGTCTTCATAACAGAACGACAAAGAGTACGGAAAATCATCGCTTTCAAAGTAAATACCATATGATTTATTCAGTGGTAGTGAAAAAAAGATCTCTGGCTCCGTTTGATGATAAACGATACGTGATGCCAGAGGATGGAATAAACACTCTTCCGTGGGGGCACTATGCCATTCCTCCCAGAGCGCCAAAGCTACCTCCAGCTCTGCCTGCACCGATGGACGAAGACACGATTTAATTTATGTCGCATGAGTGTGATCGGGAAGGCGTTGTTCGGATTTTAGAACTGTGTTGGAATGTGATATGAACGCTTATTTATTTATTTTGTTGTTTCTTTAAAGTTCTAGTGATGGCACAATTTAATTTTTGTTGACTAATGTATAAAGTTATATTTATGCTATTTAATTTTTTATTTTTTCAATACACTTGATGTTAGTTTTAAGATTTTTTCAATAAATCTAATCATTTGTGTTGATATTATTGTTTTCATTTTCCGGTTTCACACTTAGTCTTAAATCATTCACTGTCAGACTCTTTGCTTTTTTGTTAAAAAAAAAAAACTGATACATCAAACTCTTTTCACTTTGAAAGTAAAATATTAATGACAAGTCTGCACAGAGGTGTACAAATACTAAAACTATCAGACTCTTTTGAAATAACAAGTTACTAGACTCTCTCTGGTATTTGAAAGTAAAAATGTAATGTTGAGTCTGCACAAAGGTTAAACTAATAGGCTCTTTTCACTTTGAACTGTTATGTCAAATTTGTGCAATGATTAAACTATCAGACTCTTTGAAATACTGAGTTACTAGACCCTCTGGTCTTTGAATGTAAATTATAAATATCTAGTCTGCACAAAGGTTAAACTATCTGACTTTCTAAATGCACTTTGACTTTAAGATAGTGAGCCTGTTCGAAAATGAAACTTACATACGAATGGGAACAAAAAGATTAATGTTTGTTAAGTACTAATTTTCATTACAAGAAAAATATATTACAATACATACAAGAGAAATTTTACAATGTAGACAATAGATGTGAATGGTAAACAATAGTAGTGTTTATACAATTTAGTGAAGTCTTCTGATCATCGCATCGATGTGAGCAGTGGAAAAGTCGATGGAGCGCAGCACAGAGTCAGTTGTCTTACGATTGGAAGTCTGAGAGGTAGTAGAAGATTACTGTTAAACCTTAAAACCTTACTTTCAGTTATATTTGTAAGTACAGAAAAGAAAAAAGCATACGTAAATAAATTGAAATGAAACAAAAACAGAAAAAAGTAAAATAGCTATGTAACACAATGTGTTATGTGCAAAAGTTAAAGTAAAAATAATGTTCAATATGAAAGTACATGCACCATATGTTTAAAGAGTTTCATCACACATCATGAGCTATATGTCTCCAAAGCATACTACTTTTTCCCCACCTTTGCCCCACCTTCGCCCCACCTTCGCCCCACCTTCGCCCCACCTTCGCCCCACCTTCTTCCCCACAATCGCATGTTAAAAGAATTCAGTGTCTTCAAAGTATGTGGTCAGCACAGGTGCAAGCGGGAGTTAATATTAGTATGAGTAAAAAAAAAAAAGTTGGACCAAAGACCCCTACTATTTCGCCGTGGGTGGTCCTCGGGGGGGGGGGGGGGTTGCCGCTCTTTGCCGCTCTACACCCTTGCTTCGGCCAAAGACCCCTACTTATACGTGTTGCTCGCAATCGAGCAATTTATTTTGATACATTGCAAATGTTATTATTTTTAGTTCTAAATAAATGACATCCGACCAATCCAATATTGTGAATATCTTCAATCACCAACTACAATTTAAGGGGAAAATTTGATATTTATATGTTGGGTAGTGTCTTTTTTCAGTCCGACTCTCATCAGTTTTTTGCGGAAATACTACAAACCAAGCCTTATTTAACGACACCAAAAAAACTTGAAAATCGGTTGAAAGTTCTAGGAGGATTTCTCTCCAAAAAAACCTTAGCGTATTGAATGAGTATAGATATAATAAATATTTTATCATACCCACATAATTTGTACAAATTATTGTCATAATCATAAACCGAACCACAAAAATTCTAAAATGTTTTCGTTTAAACGGAATTTTTAAGGTTGTAACTAGGTATTGTACCAAATTAACCCTGTAAAAAACATTTACTTAAACCAAAAAAAAACTATACTATCAATTGATAACTATATGACAAAATTGTTGCAGGTTTTGAATAACCTGTTCAAGAGTCTGCAGTACCTCTGCCACTTTGCTATTTTGTCCCATAAGAACAATGTTAAATTTAAAAAAAATACTGTGAGTTAGTTTTTTGTCATAAAATTTCAAAATTAATGTAATTTTTATTTTTACCATATTATAACCTATACACTGGAATAACGAATAAAGTATAAATATATTTTAACACCATTCTTAAGCCATGATAAACCATTTGTAGGAGGTTTGTTAAAAGATTTATCCACGTCATAATAACCACCATACCATTATTGTGAACATATTCACTTTTCATGGAAATCCGATGCAATATTATCGAGTTAAAGTGTTTCAAAGAAACCTATAATTAACATTGTTTTTATGGGACTAAGACTCCAAGATAGCAGATTTTTGCAGACTCTTAAGAGTCATATTCACCCCTGGGATAGTAGCCCATTGTTGCGCAGTCGGCAATGTTAATCATACTGCTTTTATGCTAAAGCATGGTCTTGTATTCCCCTGTTTCGGACGCCGTTTTTCAACCGATTTTCTTGAAACTTGGTAAGTGTTTAGTTGAATAGTTATACTAGGTTTCTCATACCTCTAAATTTGGAAAATTTTACAAATATTACTCACTGTGACGTCCCAAAGTAACTCGATTTTCCTGAGTAATATTTCAAAATTTTGTAAAATTTTCAAAATTTTGAGGTATGAGAAACCTAGTATAACTATTCAACTAAACACTTACCAAGTTTCAAGAAAATCGGTTGAAAAACGGCATCTGAAACAGGGGAATACAAGACCATGTTTTAGCATAAAAGACGTATGATTAACATTGCCGACTGCGCAACAATGGGCCCAGGGGAGAAGATGACTCTTAAGTCGAATGGTTGCAACATTGTAGCTTACGTTGATTATTTCAAATTTGCTATATAGTTCTGGACAGACTGCTTGGCGGGTGGCCGATCAGCTGTTACAACCTATTTTATTAGTAAACTGTTTCTATAGGGTAACAGTAGCTGGTTCAACTAGAATCAAAGAGTTATATTTGCAAAAAAATTACATTTTAATGCCATTTGTTATGAATACACACAACCTTCATTCTAACTTGTTGTTAAACCATTAAAATTGTTTTTATCATTCTGCATGAAATCAGCCAGTTTTTTGTTCTCTTAATAGTACCAAAACCGATTCTTTTCTGTCCTAGGACTGAAAAATCATCTGGAGAATTTTTTAGGTCCTAGTACTGAAAAGTCAGCTGTTTGCCAAGTATATTACTATTGATTTATTTATGTTGATGAGCAGAATTTTGAAATTCAAACCTTATGAAAAGCATTGTTTGTAAATAACAAAAATGTAAACACTGCATATTACTTACTTTATAAATATAACTTTGAAAATACAACTTTATAGTTAATATTTTTAACGATCAAAAGTCTAATTTTCGCATTGTGATAAAAAACGTTGTTCGTCACTCGGAGCAAGTGTCTTTTTTATGCTTAATCGTTTTTAAAAACTCGGCTGCGCCTCGTTTTTAAAACACGATTGCGCACCAAAAAGACCCACTTTTGCTCCTAGTGATGAAAACTACTATTTAATATATATTTTATAAGAAATATCCTTTAAAGTTATAGTTTATAAAACTGTTTCGTCGCCACTGTCACTATTGGTGTGGATATTATGTATATTAAATGATAGACTTGACTTCAGAAGGATTTGTTTTAATATCAAGAACAATTTAAAAATATTAAACAAAAGTAGAAAAATTGTAAACAATTGATAACATCTGTTTTAATTATGAAAGGCCATTAGGAGCCACAGCCACATTACTCCTCCCCTAGTGACAACGTGAAGTTCAAGTACGGTAGTGTACTTGGCAGGAAAACGCACAACAAGCCCAGATCGAGTTTTCCGGTCAGTGGTGTTGTGGGACGAAGAGGTTCAGGATGAATTGTAGGCTGTTCTGTCTTGAAGTCTTCTGATATTTTCAGTGATGTACTCACTTTTGGAGGATCGTCAACTTTTTCGGAGGTTGTTTTGTTGGAATGAACATCATCAGGATGAGGGTGATCATGCAACATAAACGCTGGTTTCAAACAATCGATTGAAATCAAATATTAACCTTGTGGCTACTTTGAAATACTTTGAAAATTTTTTCGCTCCTTGAAATCACTTTGTCGTACGTTGGTCGAAGTGCTTTTCTTGAAGCATCATGGCGAATGAATACAAACGATGAAGTCATAAAATCTCAGTGGATGAAAATTGTCTTCTTATGACGATGACTAAATGACCCTGGACGAACTAACTTAACATGTGGTTGAAGTTGGGTTAGTAATGTAGTTACGTCATTTGTTAATTTGTAGTCTTCAAAGAAATAGGTTGGGAGAGTAATCGTTTCACAGCAAACGAGTTGTGCAGGTGAAACTCCTACTTCTGGGATTATATTTAAATGGAGTCTAAGTAGAAGTGATGGAAATTTGGGAACCCAGTCTGTTGTTAATTTTGCCTTAAGAGTCGGCTTCAAAGAGCGATGCCACCTTTCAATAGATCCGTTAGCAGCAGGGTGGCAAGCTGTGGTCTTGGTATGATGCATGCTGAGCATGGACATCAAGGATGAAAATAATTCACAACCAAACTGTCTGCCTCTATCAGTAGTAATTAAGCAAGAAACTCTAAAACGGCACACCTACGTCTAAAGAATAGTATAAGCAACTTCTTATGCAGTTATTTATTACATTATGGTATATAGCTAACGATATCCTCTTGAAGGATTCAACTATCAAGGTTCAAGGGCGAAGGGATTCAAGGGTCCAACTATGTCAACATTTAAGTGGAAAAAGAGTTTTTTTTGTTTAAGGATAGAAACATAGTTCACTAGAAGTGTGCCACCATGTTTTACAGCTTTGGCAAGGTATACATGTTTTGACGCACAGTGTAACATCACGTTTCCCCAATGAGCATAAAAATTGTTGGAAACTGTTTTAAAATTGTTTTAATACAATTTCAAAATATTTTGATATAAGTTTGGTATTGAAACAACTTTAATACAAGTTTTAAATAATTTTAAAATTGTTTTAAAACAAGTTTTATAAACTCATATCAATACAAGTTTTAATGACAGTTTAAACACTTTTAAAATTGTTTTAATACAAGTTTATAAACTCATATCAATACAAGTTTTAATAACAGTTTAAACACTTTTAAAATTGTTTTAAAATTGTTTTAATACAAGTTTATAAACTCGTATCAATACAAGTTTTAATAACAGTTTAAACACTTTTTAAAATGTTTTAAAATTGTTTTAATACAAGTTTATAAACTCATATCAATACAAGTTTTAATAACAGTTTAAACACTTTTAAAACTGTTTCAATATTGTTTTAATACAAGTTTATAAACTTATATCTATATAAGTTTTAATAACAGTTCAAACAATTTTGAAATTGTTTAAAAATTATTTTCATATAGTTGTAAAAACTTGTTTTAATATAAGTTTTAATACAAGATTAAACAATTTAAAAACTGTTTACAAACCATTTTAATATAAGTTTAAAAAGTTATTATAATAACAGTTTGCAAGAATATTGAAATTGAATTGAAACTATTTTAATATTAGTTTTATTTGCTTATTAATAAAAGATTTAAAACAGTTTGAAAATTTTGTTAGAAAATGTTTATATCAGTTTTTAAATTGTTTTAATAACAGTTTTGGAACTCATATAAAATTATCGAACAACAATTTTAAAACTGTTATCAATATAAGCAAATAATTTGCAGCAGAGCTGCGTAATTCGGCGAATTTCCAACAGAAATTTGGTATTATTTCTATTTTCCCATAAAAACCATGGGATTGAGTACGTACCCACATACCCACATACGTTGTGAATTTGACGTCAAAAAGTGATCAAAGTCGTCAAATTGATGTCAAAGTAAAATATTAAATCAAGTATTGACGTCAAAATGATGTAAAAATTGAAAAGGTAATGTAATAAATGAAGAAAAAAATTCTTTAAGTCTTTTAAAACAAGGGAACATTGTTATTTGTTTAAAACAATTGAACTTGTTAAAAACTTGACATCATTTTGATGTAAAAATTATGTAAAGTATTCGATCACACAGTCAAAAGTTTTACATCAATTGAGATAACTGCAATTTGTTAAACATTTACACATGAAACTAACATGTAAGGGAACTCTAGTTTAAGACCTATTTGGGAAGACATAAAAATATATAGGCCACGGGAAATGCGTTTAATTTGATCAAATCAAAGAAACTTGGGTATCAACTGGCCAAGAAACAATTACCGGGTGAAGCAGAGAGCAGCGTGGCGTAGTTGGTAGGGTCGCGGCTAGGGAACCTAAAGGTCAAGGGTTCAAATCCTGCCTGCGGCAGAAACTTTTTGCTGCTTTAAAATGTTTTGATAACAGTTTTAAAATGTTTTTATAACAGTTTTTAAATTGTTTTGATAGCAGCTTTAAATAGTTTTGATAACAGTTTTAAAATGTTTTGATAACATTTTTTAAATTGTTTTTATAACAGTTTTAAACTGTTTTAATAGAAGTTTTAAAATTGTTTTAATACAAGTTTAAACAATTTTTAAATTGTTTTAATAGAGTTTTGAACAATTTTTAACTCGTATTAATACGATAACGTTGTTATCTGTACTTATTTTAAAACAGTTTTAAACCCATTTTTTTGCTCATTGGGATCCGTGAAGGCCAGCAGAATCTAGAAGTAGTTTTACTGATACAGTAATTCCATGATGAGATAAATTGGAATTCTTTATTCTATTCTCTATGATTCTCTATGGATGGAATCATAGAGAAGTCTGCGGGATGAATACTCAAACTTTACAAATGTATTTTAGTTAGTTTATCTTTAATTTTACACCTAAAGAAAATTGCAACATCTTTTGTGTGTCTATGAAAGAAGAAGGCAACTCAAGTAGGCCTATGCTTGACAAGAAGTGTGAACAAGGCTCACCCTAATTTTCTAATCTGTTTATACTTCGTCTAACAATGCAATTAATTATTATATATAGAAGAATTACAAAAAATTACACTCACAGGTGAAATATACTTTACTGTATCTGAAAACTGAGTTATGAGTTTGGATAATACTTTGGGAAAACTTTTCTTATGGTAACACATTGTAACTCCTAAGTGTATATTTCTTTTTCACGCCAAACACTTAAACTATATAGTCTATTTCAGCTCTTGTTATGGTATAATGTTGTCAGTTTTGGTGAAAGATGAAAATTACTAAGCTACCTTCGTTCACACAACTCATAACACTTTTCTTCACGTTTTTACTGTTGCTATAGTCTACGTTAATTTTTTCCTTAAATGATCGTTTACAGAAAGATGATCCTGAATCTGCCCCAATATAATCACTATGGGTCCTTTCATCTTTTTCAATTGATAAACAATGAGTAATATAACAAGTTAAACAATCATTTGGCCAAGATAAAAATTTAAAAACTACACGCTAAAATAGAAAGAATGAAAAAGTCATTCTTTGTTCAGAGTGAATGCGTGTTCATTCCAAAAGAATGAAAAATAACTCGTTAAAGAACGGAAAACCTCCACTCTTTCTAAAGAGTGAAAATATCCACTATTTAAATAAATGTATTTTCACCTTTTCAATAGATGGTTTCTCAGTCACTCTATCAAAGAGTGATTTCCTTACAGAATCAGAAGACCGCCATCTTTAACGGGTCCGGGACAATTTTATAAGCGTTATTTATATTAAGTATTGGGAAACGTTTTGTGTGTTTGCATGGCTATGGCTAAAACTTCAAGTCAGCTCTGAAATCAATCATCGAAAGCATTCACCTCCAAAAAAATCTTCCTCCTCGGCATCGGTGTTACGTCACGGCGTCTCTTTCCAGAAGCTTTCCTTCTTCAATAGTTAGCAAGCACACCTATTTAAGTTTAAATTAAGTAATTTAGTTCTATATGCAAACATACTCTATTATTAACAGGATATTGTGTAGTATACAAGACTGAGAATCACTTATAATGAAGGCAAAGCCACCTTACCTTTCTACATTTTGTCTTGTAGGTTATCATCGAGGTTCAGTTCAGTAGGTTTTAATAGAATAATATCAACATAAATAACAAAATAAAGGACAAATTTTAACTAAGTTAATGTAGCCTAAAATATTATCAAAGAACAACACAAAATAAACTAGCTAAGTTTATTTTGTATGTGTACCTATTTTGAGTAATTGTAAGGAGACTTCATTTGATAGGTTAGGTTAGGTTAGACTCATTCTTTAATTGAGTGAAAATCATTCTTTCGTTGAGTGTAAATCACTCTTTCGTTGAGTGGAAATCACTCTTTCGTTGAGTGGAAATCACTCTTTCGTTGAGTGGAAATCATTCTTTCGTTGAGTGGAAATCACTCTTTCGTTGAGTGGAAATATTCACTCTTTCAAAGAATGACCCCATTTCACTATTTTAAAGAGTGAATATCCATTCTTCCAGAGTGGCTCGGTTTTCCTACTTTCAAAGAGTTAAAAAGTCACTCTGAAAGAGTGAATTTTCATTCTTTCACTTTTAGTGTGTAGTTTAAATGGGCAAGACAAAGATAGAAGCTGATGATAAAAATTAACGGTTACAAACACTTACTTTATGATTCCAATAAAAACAGTTACTATTGCCTTCTGGAAACATTTTACTAAGGTAATAGATTGCAATAGTTGATCCTCCACTTGCCAATAAACCTGTCCACGACTTATAGTTAAGTTTGTGTTGCAAAATGAGTAAAGCAGCACAACAATGTCTGGAGTGTTTAATGTAAATGTAAAGGTGTTGTTTGATGGCCCCAGGAGACTATACAACAGGGGCCGATCCAGACACACCGTTAACATCTCTTGCAGCATCTGGTAATGGCTTGTAGTTTATTAGAATGTTATTTCAATAATATTGTTCTTTTTTATTTTAATTTTTGAATACACCATGTTTTAATTCTTCACAAAAGATATTTATGTATGGTCTCCTATTTTGGGTACCTTAACAAGTAATAAAAGCGATACTTAAACTAATGTATCAACATTAAAATTAATGCATTATTGTAAAGGTTTTTAATAAACACAAAACACTGTATTTGAAAAAAAATAAAATAAAATTTTTAAAAGAACATTCATGTTCACTTTCAGTTTATTAAGCAGCAAACAATTGCTTTTTTAATCCAAACATTCGTTTTACATGTGCAACATTTCATTTTGTTAGGAAAACCAATCGTGAGGTTAATTTGTTTCCACGATTTTCAAAATCCTTTTATATACACAGGTAACAGAAACTTATAGGAAAGATTAAGGTGAATAATAAATACATAGCCATCGAATGTCACGTGCAGAGTTTTACTCAAATGTTTGATTCCATTTAATCCATACAATTTGTAAATTGAAATAGTACATGATAATTATATGTTCCAGTAATAATTTTATTTTAACATTTTTCACCATCTAATATATGTGTCGTTTACTAAGTTAGTGCAAACACAGGTATGTTAAGCTGTATTGTATATTAGTATGAAAGGTAATGTACCTAATTTTAATCGATCATAACCATCTGTCACAAAGTTTTAATTATCTGGGCGTTCCCCGGCCTATTGACAAGCTGTTCTGACAGGACAAGATCAAAGTTATCCAATCACCGGCTATGATTATACACGGTGATATCAAATGTATATTATGTTACAATGTCGTCAACTGTGCGTACTTTGCGATACAAATCTCCGCGTTGCATTGCATGACAATAGCCTTTTTTTGTTTATTTTACAAGAAACTAGTCGCTATCTGGAATGTTTTGCTCTTCAGGTAAGCTCGTTTTCCACTCTCACTCCCCGCAAAGCTGTGATATTTACTCCTTTTTTATTACCAATTTTCCCAAAATACATTAAATGAGAACTTCGCTTAGTACGTTAAACGAAAACAGCTCTTTATAGAATTAATTACAGAGAAATATTGTTTCCATATGTTTTGTTAATAAACAATTTTGACCAAAAACTTAAAATAAACCTCACATTGGTTAGTTTATGACGGTCCTGGGGCTTAGACATGAAGGCTATAAAAACAAACTTCTTTAAAAATTTCTCCACGAAATTTTCATATATATTGTAATTTAATGTAAGAAAATTTCAATTATCATACAATTATGTATAATACTAATTCAAAATGAAATTTTACAAAACCCGACGAAGCTTATTTGCCCAACAAGTGCCCAAAGTGTTTCAATTTGAAATATGAAACTGGATTTAATCAAAGTCCAGTTTTCAGTGATACAATTGTTGTGTTTTACATCTAGACTTGTGAAGCCCAAGATCAACAATGCAAGAGACCTATGCTACAAGCGATACTACTTCTTCCTGCCACAACCTCCAGAGTGTTAACAAAAATTCAATTTTAGCTAAATGACACAGTTCCAAATTTTATTTCATAAATGAAATTTAAAACTATTAATTTTAAAACAAATTTAAGAATAGAAGAAGAATTGAGAGCCCAGCTTGGACAAACTTTAATTTACTTCCAGAATTAAGAACATTCATTTTATCTGGACATAGCTTCAAGACCAAGACCATTTCTAAATTACATCAGTCAACAATTAACTTCTAGGCGCATTAAAATTCTTTACTCAACTATAAGTGAAAGACAATAGTACCTTGGCAGTAGTGTAAAATTGCGGCCGCTGGCCCAGTTCAAGGTCACCTGAGGGATGACGTCATCGAGGTCAATGACCTCACCGATGACGTCATCGATGACGTCATCGATGACGCAATCGATGACGTCATCACTAATGACGTCATTTCGATGACGTCACACCCATGACGTCACAGAAATGACGTGCTGATGACGTCATCACCCCTTACGTCATCAAAACGACGTCACCGACGCCACTAAGGTCAAGGTCACGCAGAAACTTAAAATTTTTCAGCACTTTTGCCGTTTCTCGCACTACGCTCCGAGTTTCAGTCAGAGTCCCCGTGACCTTGACCACTTGGAGCGAATTTTCGACAAGAAACGGCAAAAGTGTCAAGTTAAACTCGAGTTTCTGACATGACTCTGCCTAAATGGGCAATCGGTTATCCCTCAGGTGACCTTGAACCAGTACAACGCCCGCAATTTTATGTTACTGTGACCTTGAACACTTAACAACGGAGCGCCGACACCGATGCGCACCCCACGACAGCCACCGAGTGACTGACTATCAGGCTCTGTGTACTCTAGGTATATGGGGAAGTGGAGGGGGAAATCTCAAGGTCATCCAAATGGAGTTTTAAAAAAGTTGAAGAGTAGAAAGACTACTCTTGTGCTTCCTGGGCGACCTCATCAATCTCTAATGGATCTGTAAACCAATCCGATCTGTAGCGGCAGGAGTCCAGAAAACAGGTGCACCACCCATCAGGTTGTCCGTAGCATTTCCGACAATTGGTAAGATTGGAGAAGTGAAATTTAATACACCGCTGCGGACAACAAGTATAAAAGTATTTGGATTTGTAGATTTTGAAAGTTTGTAGTACCGGCGGTGGCAGCTGTTGGTTCTTGCATCTACACCTGCAACATCCGAAGCATTAACATTGCCGGCAGGCCAGCCCATCCACTTGCCACTTTGGTAAGAGGAAACACTTATCCTCACAGCAATAGGTTGTCCCCGTCTCTTCCTCCCAACGCTTCTTTGCACAATATGTGACGCCTTGTATCTCCAAACACCTATGCTCGCAACATGAGATGCGCTTACTTTCCATAGTTGATGTTGCTTTGACGAGGGAGCACGATGAAGTGATGCTGTGGTCAGTGGGAATGGGGTTTATATAAACTAAGGTGAGTGGAGGGGGAAAGGTCAAGGTCATCCAAATGGAGTTTTAAAAAAGAAAAGAGTAGAAAGACTACTCTTGTGTATCTATAGCGATTTCATTGATAGTGAGTGCTTCTGTATGCCAAGTTGATCTGTACTGACAGGCTCCTAAATAATGTTTGCAAAAACCTGCAAAATGATTGTTGCACAATTTGCAGCCAGTTAGCTGTTTTAATGTGAATTCAATGCAACGTTCAGGGCAACAAGTGTACTTATGCCCTCTCATCTGGTACACATGGAATGTCTTCAACTCCGGTTTCGGCTTCTTCCAAGACTTGCACTTACACATGCATTGACCAAAAGCTTCACATTTTCTACACGCCAGGCCATCCGCAACATCAATGTCATTCGGCCATGAAAAACATTTCCGTTCGCAACAGTAGTTGAGTTGACTCTCCATGTTGCTGTGGTGAAGGTGCGCGATGAAATGATGCTGCAGTCATTGAGAGTGCACCTTAAATAAACTCAGTGGAGGGGGAAAGGTCAAGGCCATTCAAACGGAGTTTTAAAAAAGATGACTAGTCATCCTCCTCCTCCTCGTCCGTTGTACTTGGAGAGCTGTCAGACGAAGAGCCCCGTGCAGGTGCTCCCCAGATGAAAAACAAATCAATTTTAAAACGAAGACCAGGATCTTGCATCATCAATTCCTTTAATTTGTCACATACTAAGTCCACCTTGTGTAAGGTGTCAACAACAAGCTTCCAATTCGTTGGCTCAATATAACTTGTAGTAGAGTCTGCCTCGCTGATAACCACATCCTCCGGCCGTATTGGAGTGTAAAGATGTGTAAAGTTCTTCGGCTGTAGCTGAGGTTCAGGCTGGCTGGAAGTGGAAGGTTGAGTGTGGACCCCTGTCGCATCGAAATCCATAGTCATTCTACATTCAATGTTGGGGTTTTCGTTTAATACATACACCAATTTCTCATGCAACATATCCACTTCTGCCGAGTCTTGCAGATGAACATTCCAGGAAAATGGCCATTCTTCATCCGTAGTGGAGTCAACTCGAGAAAGAGTGCTGTCCGCCATGATAGCTAAGCAAGGAATGATGTGAGCTACAGACTGTGGTAACAGTATTGAAAAGTAGAGGGGGTATTTTCAAGGTCATTTAATTTGGGTTTTAAAAAAAGGAAATAGTGGAGGGGGAATTCTCAAGGTCATCCAATTTGGGTTTTAAAAAAAAAGGAATGAAGGTTACTCCTCTTCAGCCTCGTTGTCCCCCACATCCTCATTAGCCTCATCTTCATCGACGTCAGACTCGTCGTAAGGGTAGATCGGGGACATGGGCGAATATTGTGGAGATTGTTGACCGTTGTTATCGTCCCCTTGCATTCTAACTTGGGACCAATCATAATTTAAATTCATTTGTATTATGATCCCAGGGTTGTCCCGCAGTATTTCCTTCATCCGTTCGCAAATCGTTTCCAAATAGTGTACACTATCGATCGACAGTGTCCAACCCGTACTTGTAACAACATCGGTAGTGGAGTCAGCTTGGCTGATGGTGTTGTTGTCTGCCATGGTTGCTTGTCGGACAAGGAATGACGGTTGATGTGATGCTCATGCAGGAACATGGTGAAGTGGTGGGGGGTGTGGTGGAGTAGTGGGGGAATTTTCAAGGTCATCCAAATGGAGTTTTAAAAAAAAGGAAAACCTACAAAGTAACATTGAAACTTTCCAATTGATGGTGGCGAGCGTTTTCTTCTGCAACCTTGCCGACACATGTGACTATGCCATACAGTATGAAAAGTACAACCATAATAAGGCCAAACAATAAAAGATAGCCGTTAACTATCATGATATTTTCCGAGTGGATCTGCTTTCTTCTTATCGCCCTCTCCTGCATCCTCTTCTCCAACTCGTGGACGAAGTCACAACATGCGTGAGGACATCTTTCATCTGTTGGTAGGTTTGCCATTGTTGATGTTGTCGGTTTGGCTGTTGAAGATGGAATGAGGTTTCCAATTGTGATGTGCCATGTACATCAATAGTCAAGTGGTGGGGGTAGCAAAGCAGTGGAGGGGGAAGTTTCAAGGTCATCCAAATTGTGTTTTAAAAAAACCTATCTTGTTACTGAGCTTATAAGTCAGTAACAAGATAGGTGTTTTTGCTCTTTTACTTCTTTAATATAATGAAAAAATATACATATTCTACAATGGTTAGGACAAGAAATACAACTGCTAGTCAGCTGAAGTAGTCCAAGTTGTCTGGCTCGGTCTTCATGGACGCTGGTGAGGAAGCCGTCGAGGAGTGTCCAGGCTCTTCCTTTGACTGCCGGGTGTTCCGTATATTGCAAGCGTAAACTTGCACATTTATACGGTAGCCTCGTGCCACCATCAGCTGCAACTCCTTGTATAAGTCGTTTAGCTCCTGCTGAGTCTTGATGCTCACCTCCTCGTAACTTGCGCAACTGACGTTGAGAGACATCCTGATGTTGCTAGGTCGGCTGCTGGAGTAGAAATGAAGCCGAGGCACAGCGTTTAGAGGTACATGAAAAAGTGGTGGGGGTAATGGTGGTGGGGGTATGGAAGATCCAATTAAACACTTCTAAACTTTTTCCATTGATACAGTGGGATGGAACATATAGCACAGGTGTCTTTGTAGTTTTCAAATCTAAACATCGGTGCTAGAAATCCGAACTGTTTTCTACCACCTTCCTGTACGAACCGTCGAAGGTCTCTGACGGCAGCTTCGCCACAAGACCTACAAAACTTTTCTCCATCTTGGAACTTATACCAGGAGTATTCCGAATACCCTCTATTCTCTCTCTTGTACTCTGTGATATCCTGCTTTATTGTTACAGGAATATTTTCTTGTAAACAAGATGGGAACAAATCTTTGTGAGTTATAACTCGTTGTAAGCAAAGCTCGTACAAGGTGCTCATCGTTTGCTAGTTGGCAACAGACTGACCGTTTTTCGCATCCAAGCAGGTTTGAATCCTAGTGCGGTATTGGGGGTAATTGAAATGCAACATATCAATACGTGAAGTTTGTCACATATTGATATGTTGCATTTTTGTTTTTTTTGTTTTTTTTTTATTTTTTTTTGTCTTTTATGATTCGTTTATTTATAAAACATTACAACAACAACATATGTACAACACTAAAACTTAAATCTAACACTGCTGCTTGTCAGCAATGTGGATGGTCAACTCTGTAGAGTTGCTACCCGTGCAGCCGCGGGACACCAGGTATAGACAGCCGGGTTGAATAGAGCGAAGGTCCTCGTTTTGTAGAAGATGGATGAATCTCTTGGGCAGGTACACCTGGAAGTTCGGTTCATCCCCCGGAGTAAACGGTGCCTCGCTGAGACTGCAGCAGATGGCCTCCCCAACTGTAGTCTCCATCTTCTTCATAGCATGGATTATGTAGTGCTTCTCA
Source organism: Neoaliturus tenellus (assembly GCA_030545055.2). NCBI lineage: Eukaryota > Metazoa > Arthropoda > Insecta > Hemiptera > Cicadellidae > Neoaliturus > Neoaliturus tenellus. Next base: position 2,255,868 of record CM061536.1, read on the forward strand.
TCTTTTAGTTCAGAGCACTTCTTCACAGGTAATAATGTTGACTTGGAGTGAGCATTGAACTGCTCGACCAAAGTCTGAAGGAACTGGTGAGATGCCATGGTCAGGTTACAGATTGTCTTCTTGCTCGAAGATGTTGTCGTCTTGGAATCTCCAGTAATACTCATGCCAGGTCCCGGTCTGCTCCTCACTTATATAACCCCCGTTACCCCCACCACTCCCCACTTCCCCACTATGAAGGTAAGACGCGAGTTTATAGGCATTTTCACCGGTAGTATAGTGGACTTGGAGTGAGCATTGAACTGCTCAACCAAGGTTTGAAAGAACTGGTGAAAAGTTATGATTGGTAAAGAAAATATTTCTTTCACCAGTAATCGAAATATATAAGTAGGTGGCTTTAAAAGCAATGTTTTTGTCTGTCAGGATAGAAATAAACCTAGAGAGAGTATGTTAATGGTTAGATTTGTATAAAATTTTATATGTTTAAGTTTACAGTTTCAGATTTTTAGTTGTATAATTATGGCTATTACATAACCGTTTTTACTATGTATCTGCTAGAAATGTCGTTATAATAGTTAAATAATGCATAGTAAAAACAAACTATTTGCTTTATTTGTAGCTCCTTGTTAACAAAGTTTTGCTCATAAATGTTAATATGGTTTTGTTATAACCTTATAGTAATGCATACCAAACGTAACTTATGTAACTTAAATGTTTTTCCAAAGGTTAGGAATGTATTGATTAGCATTAGGTTGTGAACAAAGTATAAGAAACTAAACATTAACAATGACTATAATACCTTTGCTATTTAATTCAAAAATTTACTTCTTTCAGATTGGAATTGACAAGACAATAACATATGTTTTTATCTTTGTATGCAAAAAAAAACATACTACCCTTTAACATGTAAAGCAAACGTAATATTAGATCAATATTTACTCATATCTATAGAAATATAATATGATATGTTATATAATATATGAGTTACGTTGGATATATGTTATCGGTATCTGTAAAATGCAAATCCTAAATGTAATGTTATCATTCAGTTTGCTAGTCAATAAGAAAATACAAAAGCTTTGTATATTGAAAATAAGCGGTCTAGTAGCGAACGGAAGTTTTGACCTATCTGTAGGCATAGCATCTGATTTCTTCGCAGTGTTGCCAGCTCACCAGGGGCCGACTACCGTACGGACTATCCTAAATTATTGTATTTTGACCATTAGTATCGTACGTGCCGTCTTTCAGACATAACAATAATATCTGTAATTAGATACCAATACATGTAATATTGACTGTCAATAAGGTAAGAAAAATTGGTGCACTTATACCATGAGGTTGGAAACCTCAGAATAGCATGTTTCCATCAAGTAAGTTGTTATTGAGTCGTTTATATACAGTGTATAATAGCCAAAAATGTGTTAAGCCTATATTTACTACATTTCAGTTGGACATTTAATAGTTATGATTTTCCATTTTTAACCCATCACTTAATGGAATAAACTATAAGAAGGTTCCCAGTGTATATAATTATCACAATCTCTGTTCAGAAACAACCTTATAGTTATTTTATACCTAACCCATTTTTATTTATAACCTTTATTATTTCAATTTGTAGTAGTTTCATTTATTAAAGTCGGAGTAGAGTCACTTTTTCTGAAATTACTGTACATTGTACAAGAGGTCAAGTTATTGTACAAAATGATAAATATGGTACGGGCTGGCAACACTGTTTCTTCGCCAGTAGTCGCCGCACTGTGTATAAACCAGTTGCCAAGGACACACATGACCGGTACATTGACCTTAGCGGTTCAACTGGCTAGTAGGATTGAAGTGTCGTGTGTTACATGGAATATGGAAACAGGTAAGACATTACTGCACTTTTATTGTGTTATGTTTTAAAATAGCAAACAAGATCTTTCATATCTTTTTAACGCCTTGTTTCTGTCTAAGATTCTTAAGAAATACTCATTTCAACAATACAGGCTAACTGTTGGTTTAAAAAAAAAAAAAAACACTAATTTAGTTAATAAAATCATCACTTATCAAAGTAACATAACATTTTCTTCAGAGCTACTTTAAGGTTTGGAAGTTACAGGTAATTTGTGTACTTTCAAGTGATCTTTTATTATATTTCTAATATGGAAAAAAAAATACCTCATTAATCCTCAGTTATTCTAGTTTACCTAAATTGTTAATATGGTACATTTAATCCACTGTTGCCTTAAAACAACAAGAGATGTTCCTTAGGTTTTTACCCGTTGTAACCACAACACCTTTCATTTGTTACCAGTGGAAGACAATTAAGAAAACAGTGTTTGTGTGTTATTTGCATCCTAAATAAAATAAAATGAGAGAAAAACATACTTTTTTCCTCTGTGCATTATAATTCTAGTTTTAAAGGGTTAAGGAATAAATAAATATATATCCAATATCATGTTTATTTATAACATTTCATTCTTCTTAACATATGATGACGGATAAATAAGAAACCTTGTATTAAAAGCCATCTTTTTAATTCAGGGTTCCCACGACAAATAAATCCACTAAATACACATATTTACAAAATTTGGTGAAGGAATACCTAATCTTAAATATAAAGAAAAAGTTGCGCGTTCAAACCTAGTTTTAAATAGATTATTAATAAAACTAACAAAATATTAATCCTTCTTATAGCACTGTACATATAACCACTCTATTTATACTGTTTTGTTATTTAGTTAATGTTACCGAACAAAATAGTAACTCTTTTCATAGCACTTTACACATAACCACTCTAGGTATACTGTTTTGTTATTTTCTTAAAGTTACTGAACAAAATAGTAATTCTTTTTATAGCACTGTACCTATAACTGCTATAAGTATAATGTTTTGTTGTTTATTTAATGTTACCGAACAAAATAGTAAATCTTTTTATAGCACTGTACACATAACCACTCTAGGTATACTGTTTTGTTATTTTCTTAAAGTTACCGAACAAAATAGTAATTCTTTTTATAGCACTGTACATATAACTGCTATAAGTATAATGCTTTGTTGTTTACTTAATGTTACCGAACAAAATAGTAATTCTTGTTATAGCACTGTACATACAGTGTGATTGAAAAGTCCCGGAACGGTGAAATATATTTTTTACCATTATAGATAAAGTAATGAAACTTGGTATACCAATAATAGCCATAAATATCTACACTTTTAAGCTATTATAACTTTTTATCCCTTAAGGGGGATGACCCACGAGGAGTCAGTCAAAATTCTTAAATAGCAGCATAGGTCAAATTTGGTATGAAATTAAAGGTCTCCTTAAAGGGAGTGTAAATTAAAACTTCTTTGGCCCATGTCACATCATACACCATTTTTTTAAACGCCTTTGCATTTGGAGTAATAAGCCACAAAACCCGACGTCAAAAGGTTGAGTATTAAGAAAGTTATTGCATTTTTAAGTTTTACCCATATGATTTTAATAAAAACCTTGTATGCCTGCCATTTTGGTCTCGATCATCCGTTTGAAGTTTGGTTTGCGGCATTGTACTTTCCTAAGTGAGGCCTTTAATTCGACCTATGCTGCTATTTAAGAATTTTGACTGAATCCTTGTGGGCCATCGCTCTTAAGGGATAAAAAAGTGATAATAGCTTAAAAGAGTAGATATTTATGGCTATTATTGGTATAAAAAGTTTCATTACTTCATCCTTAATGGTAACAAATATATTACACCGTTCCGAGGCTTTTCAATCACACTGTACTACTGCTCTAAGTATAATGTTCTGTTATTTACTTAAAGTTACCAAGCAAAATAGTAATTTTTTTTTATTGCGCTGTACATATAAACACTTTAGGTATACTGTTTTGTTATTTACTTAATGTTACCGAACATTCCTCTTTTTACTGACATACTTTATGCGGATGTTTTAGTACTAGGCAAGGCAAAATGATTAATGATCACTCTAATAACGGGGAGTAAGGGAATTACTATTTGTATTTTCCCATGCAGTATGTTATACTTAATGGGGTTCATAAGCAATAATACAAGTTATAAACAGTAACATAAGTTACATCATAACGTTCTAATAGCAAGTTACTAGGATTTTTGCAATAAAAACACTTTTAAAACATTTAAACATAATACTGTTAGTCCATGCATGTAATTGCTTTATTTTGTTTGTTGTAAAAAGTTATATTATTTTAAGACATAGGAAAAAAAAAACAATTAGAACACTCTGTCTAGATTCCTTTACATCTGGACGAACAGCAAACCTTACTTTTAAAATTAATTACTTGTATCCACATTAATAGTGAATTATTACTTTCCTCACATATGAAAAAGCAAGTAATAATTCATTCCACCAAAAATTTATAGAATGGAAACTTCTAATTAATATGCTATATATGTTTATATTATTTTTTTAATTTCCTTCACATCTGTCTATGTTATTTAGCGCCACTGCAGTATTCCAATTGCTGACATTTAAATGCAGGCGTTCGTTTTTGACATCAATATAAATCATTGCTATATTGTGTTTATTACACTTGCTTTGCGGATGTCTTTATTAGTTATTAAAAAATACTACTAGTAATGGTTAAGGTATTTTTGTTTTATAAACTTTATATTATTTCACAGACTAATTTTATTTCAAACTAACTTGTCACTTTATTGTTCTTTAATTAAGTTATGTTAATAAATTAGTAAAATAGCACCTGTAGGGGTTTGTTGATTTCCCATCATAGAAAAACATATTTTCTTCTTAATCATTAAACTTAAGTCAAATATACTAAGTACCTGATTGTTACTTTTAAGCTTTTGTAAATTGTTAGAGTTTCCATTGTAGAATTTAAAATAATAAAAATGGTAAAAAGGTAAAAACCTCATCTTATACCCTTTTAAGACCCCTTAGAACCTTGGTTAACCTAGCCCAATTAATCATGGCTAATTAAATTGCCAGATTTCTTTACACCGTACTTTCCAACAGAGGAGCTTGTCAATGGTGTATTGTGGATTACGCTGAGACTAGAGTTTGGAATAGAAAAAGGTTTTCTTTGCAGGTCAAGCTTAATATTTTATATTTTTCTTTATACGATTTATTAAAAACAAACCTCTTTTTAAATTAACAATACTTTTAGATCAGTGTTTCAGCGTTATTTATAATAAAACTTAAAAACTTATTTCTTCCCTTTTACAAAGTGTATGATATGTATATAAACAAAGCTAGGAAGTGTCATAATGTTGAGATTTGTATAAAATGCAATATATGTATTTAAGTTTACAACTAAGAAAACAAACCAACTACATGCATGGTTTAACTTTATTATGTTTGTAGTAAAAACCTAGAAATTTGCTATTTTGAACTTTTATTATTAAAAAGTATTTTTGATACAAAGTAATTTATAATTTTACTTTAATTTGTTTTAAAATTCATTTTTTATTTACATTACAATAAAAGCTAGCTAATTATATCTTCTTTATTAATACAATACTAAGATAAAAACCTGGTTTGTGCAGGTGTTGTTGGAGACCACCATGTGAACAGCACTTCCTTCATACATCAGTCAGTATCGCTTGAAGTTGAAGATGTTGATGAAGTTGAAGATGTTGATGAAGTTGATGAAGTTGATGAAGTTGATAGTCTTGAGTTCCTTTTTTTCAATTTTGGAGGGTTTTGCCCATCATTGTCCGAGTCACTAGTTGAGGATCTTGATGATGAAGTTGACAGTCTTGAGTTTACTAAAGATCTTCTATCCGGTGATGGTTGCCCCTCTTCGGTAATCCACCATGAAGATGTTGATGAAGTCGAATGTCTTGAGTTCCTTTTTTCAAAGTTTGGAGAGTTTTGCCTATCATTGTCCGAGTCACTAGTTGAGGATCTCGATGATGAAGTTGACAGTCTTGAGTTTACTAAAGATCTTCTATCCGGTGATGGTTGCCCCTCTTCGGTAATCCATCATGAAGATGTTGATGAAGTCGAATGTTTTGAGTTCCTTTTTTCGAAATTTGGAGAGTTTTGCCCATCATTGTCCGAGTCACTAGTTGAGGATCTCGATGATGAAGTTGACGGTCTTGAGTTTACTACAGATCTTCTATCCGGTGATGGTTGCCCCTCTTCGGTAATCCACCATGAAGATGTTGATGAAGTTGAATGTCTTGAGTTCCCTTTTTCAAAGTTTGGAGGGTTTTGTCCATCATTGTCCAAGTCACTAATTGAGGACCCTGATGATGAAGTTGACGGTGATAATTGCCCCTCTTCGTTGGTGAGGCACCGCGGGGAAATTGAAGATGATGTGGACGGTTCATTGGTGAGGCACCGCGGGGAAATTGAAGATGATGTGGACGGTTCATTGGTGAGGCACCGCGGGGAAATTGAAGATGATGTGGACGGTTCATTGGTGATGATGGTGGAAGGTCGGGTGAGCAACTTGGAAGGAGCGTCGACGGTGCCTAACGTAGAGTTGGAGGGTGCTGTTATCCAGCATAGAGGTAAGAATTCCTTAAATAAAAAACTTGTGAAATTTACTGTATGCTTCTTTTTAATAGCTTTGCAGGAATAGGACAAATGTCTAATAACTTTATCGCGTCTAGAGAGGGGAAGGTTACATTGAGGGCAAAAGTATTGTCTTCTAGAATGAAAATGATCAAGATGCCTAGTTAATGCACACTTCCTTGTAAAACCACGACCGCATTGAGCACAAAAGAAATTTTTTCCCCCGTTAACCATTTTGAGAAGTAAACCGAAAACACTACCGGTTAGCAGCGGTCGGGCTAGCGATGCATTTATATGCACCAGGTTTTGTGTGTCCTTTAGGTGTACCAGTTTCTCAATGCCATTTTACCTTAACCAGTTGCAATATGCGCCCTTTCACAATGTATGATTAACACATGATTGAAGAATTAGCTTTTACTGTATATAAAAGTAAGTTTGTGCATAACACTTTAATTTGGCTATATGAAACTATAAAGTAAGTTTTGTGTACATCTGTTTATAAATAAAGAAGCCTGCTTTTTCATAATGCGCAAAAAACAAAATTTCTTACTATTTCTTTTTGGGATACACGACTTCTGCCGCAAGTTTCATAAATATCTGTCCGTTATAAAAGAGTTTGCATATCCTCCCTACAATTAACATATGAAAAGAGTATGCAGGTTAGCTGCCATGATACGTACAAAAAACTAAGATTTCTTACCTTAAATATATAAATTTCAACCAAATAAAGCCCATTACCAAATAAAGCCCATTACCAAAATTATTAACGCATTCTTATTTTCAATAAAATTAACATTGTAGCTTAAACGTTATAAATTGTTTTTTTTTTTTTTAGCTAAGCTTAGTGGTGAAAATAAAAAATTTTATATATGAAAAATGCAAATATACCCATTTTTTAGAGTATAAAACCCTGCCAAACTACCCCTTTCAGTGGGCAGATATGTCTGGCTTTTAAACTCATTCCAATCAACATAGGATTACACATCTGTCTACCACATTTGATGTTAATTGGACAATTTTTACGAGATTTATCATGTCTAGGGACATATATGAACAATGTAATAGCACGCCTCTTCTACAGTATACAAACCTACATATAATTAATGGTAAAATATTTATATTATTTATCTTTAAAAGGGTAAATTCGCTGAAATATTCTATCTCAGATATAAGTTATACCCTGCTTAGTGATTGTATAAGGCTCTGGTGTTCTTTTTACTTTCCCAATACACCCTTATAGGGTGAGTATGTAGGTTTGCCACCATGTGGGTGTTCTAAGCAAATATAGTTTAAACTATTCCTAATGGATAAACACACCCAATTATATCAGGATACGTCAATCAATAAGCAAAATAGAAGGTCTTGTTGATTTTCCATACAAATAACATGTAAAATACTTTTGCATTTTTCCCATAATTATTTAAGCTAGGTAAAATATTCAAAATACTAGATTGTTTTTAAACCATTTTAAATGGTGTAAGTTTAAATTGTTGAATTTTGCAACAGTCATTTTTTAAGTCTGTTGCAACAGTGGGTAACTTTCTTTATCCGCTAAACTTTTAATACTTTATTACAATTATATAACTTAAAACTTTAATTTGTAGTCCTACTTTAATTAGGAGAATTTGTTTAGGAAGCTTTAACCTTAATTTAAGTTCTTATTATATCACATACTAAACAAATATTTAACTTACAAATTTAACTTTGTAGTCCTGTACAGTTGTTTATCTAAAAGGCTTTTACCTTAATTTAAGTTTAGTTAATATTGAATACATATAAAAGCAGGTTTGGATTACACCGTTTTCTTTTCCCTTGCAAATAATGATGTTGTTAAATCTATAAAGTAAAACGTAAGGGTTTTTTGTTAATATGTTTGGCTTACACAAAATCAAAGAACTATATATATATATATATATATATATATATACCCGTTACAAATTACAAAAAACTAAATGTCATTTACTAATAAATGGTGTATATTGTTAGTTGAAGGCTAGTCATTATTTACCTTGTCTGTTATAAAAACCAAGGAAGCAGGTTTGGAAGGTTGTAGTGAAAGTTCGAGGTCGACATCCTACCGACCCTCACCGCGAAATTGAGTTCTGGGTCGCTCATACAACTTTCCATTTTTAGCTGTGAAAATATCACTCGGCGCAACCAATGTCAGTGTTAAATATTTTGTACCTAATAGCTTCTTGGTTAACTTATGAACATATTTTTTCACATTATGGTTAAAACATAAGATTTATGTTTTTTGCCATTAATGTTTCAGTTGCACATTTACTAATTTTTGTTGCGTCCTTACAAAGACCGTACTTATGCAAACCCTTAACATTAATGCAAACGTTAAGGAAAAGCATTATTCATAAACTAACTGTGTACCTGTTGTTTGCACGGGGTATATGTGTGTTTATTTCAACATATACATATCAATTAATATTTTGTACCTAATAGCTTCTTGGTTAACTTATGAACATATTTTTTCACATTATGGTTAAAACATAAGATTTATGTTTCAGTTGCACATTTACTAATGTTTGTTGAGTACTTAGTAAGACCGTACTTATGCAGACCCTTGACATTAGTACTGTCTCACATATACCTGCATTATGTAGGAGATAAAGCAATTTTTTATTAACTTTAACTACACACTTTTTTATCATAATCTACCGGGTGTTCATAAAATCTTGCCCTGATAAGGAAATTGAATAGCATGAAAACAAATGATGGTAAAAATAATGTTTTATTTACAGTTTTAACAAATGACTTCTTAAGTTTTATTTATATGTGTTCGAACTCAATAACATTCTATATGTCGCCTTGGGCTACCTTGTCTTTTTCCATATTTTGGTTAACATTTAATGAATATCAGACTGCACTGCATTTCCTATTCTCTTTTAGTGACTTTAAATCAAGAACTGGAATAGAACACACTACGTCTTTGACAAACCCTCACATAGAAAAAGTCTAGAGATAAATAAAGTTTGGTGACCGAGGAGGCAATTTAGTCAGGCGGTCACGTCCATTCCACCGTGACTTCAGTGATGCGTGGGCGTCAAGTTCATTTCTTATCACACACACACTGCCCTGTTAGTAAATATGGATACCACCTCTCAATACTTTTTACTTCAGGTACAGGTGTTTTAAATATTCGCACAAAACGTATAAACAGTACCGGTAAAGAGGACTGGGTTTCATAGAACCATAAGACACACTGTTACCCCTTCTGAAGGCTAACCATTTCTAATGTGCTTTTGTACAGAATTTAAAATAAAACTGCATTGTTGTTAAACAGCTAATCAAAGTTGTAACCAATTTGATAATAAACAAACACTGAATTAAATTTTCTTTAAAGAAGCAATATAAGTTGCGTGTGGCTTTAATGGTCTCTGTACAGTAAAGCTATCAAATCAGGTCAAGACTTTATGAAACTAAAAATGTTTTTTATATATAATAATAAGAGATATTCTAAGATTTAAGGAACATAACTTATTTTGTAATACTAAGCATAAATTATTTTCATATTAAAACCAGGGTTTTTCTTCATTATACATGAATGGGTTTATAGTTACATTTTGAAGTATTGCAAATCTGCGTTAAACTTATGACAAGCTCTTTAATTTAGCTGATTAAAATGCAGATGCAGGATGATAGAGGTGAATATTCACATAACATTCTATACTATAAGCTAAGCCTTTTTTCATGAACGTTGGTTTAGAGCGGTTAAATGTTTGTAATTGCACCATTTAACATAGCCAAGTTGTGTCTACAGAACACTCTTTGCTGTTTTCTGGAACGTAAAAAGGTTATTTTACGTTTAAAAAGAAATGTATAAAACAAACAACTAAAGTAGTCTACTTCAATGATGTCACCAAGCGATGACCTCACCGATGACGTCATTGATGGTGCGATCGATGACATCATCACCAATGGTGTCACTTTCGCGACGTCATACCAACGTCGTCACACTCATAACGTTGCATAGATGACGTGACAGTGTCATCATCGCTTTTATAACGTGTCAATGACATCATCACCATTATAATTTTTGACACTAACATTTTTTGACACTTTTGCTGTTTCTCACATTACGTTCCGGATTTCAGTCAGGTTTCAAAGGTCTAGACAACTTGGAGCAAAAGTCTCGAGGAAACTCGAAGTTAGCAATATGACTCTGCCTAAACCGTCATGTGACGCTGCTCAAATGACCATTAACCGATACAACTCAAATGTTTTACCATTACTGCAACTGCCACGCGCACCCTACAACAGACACCAAGCTACTGACTGTCCAGGTACATCTTTGGTGGAAGACATGACATCGCAAGCAGGTGTGTGTCCACCATTGTTTGTTAAAGGAGGAATGCTGGTATAACAGAGTAGTGGGGGAAGTTTCAAGGTCACCCAAATGGAGTTTTAAAAAAGAAATCTTTTTTTTATTTATAACATAACAACTTAAAGCTAAAAAGATTGGGGTCAACAGTACTTTTTTTAATCATCATATTCGTTATATTCTTCATGTTTCTCAGTTTTCACCTCCGCCTGGATAGTACCACCACTCTTTAGCTCCTTTTCGGCCTCTTCTAGTTGCTGGGTAATTGCCATCTGACATTGAAGTTCAAAATCATCACGCGGCACAGATCCACAAATATCCATCTGAGCCAAACAGAGCTGCCTGAGGTTTTTTCCTTTTTCTCGACAGCTTCGACGGCTGCATGTAATTCCTCTTCTGTAATAGAGGAGTCCCACAATTGTTGATCATCGGTTTTGTTGACAACCTCCTTCTCAGACTCCATAGCACTATCTGGCTAAAACTCAACTGTGAAACAGCCGGCAGGACGTTATTTTCCCGTTCTGTTCATTAGTCCTACATATATATATATATATATATATATATATATACCAATTCCCCTTTACTTTTAAGTGGGCCAGGGTCATCCAATGATACCCTTTGAGCGGGGAATAGACCACTAAGCAGCATGCTAGTCCATTGCCGCAAAGTGATCTATCCCCCGCTCTGTTCTACAAAACCTTAATCAAGTCCAAGTTCGAGTCCTGTTTAATACAATTTATTCCAATTCAAAGTTCAATTTAAATATTTCAATTTCACAAGGCTTACCATTATGATGTATCAAACACTCCAGTTCCCTAAACATATCGTCCTACTTTTAACACATCGAGGTGGTTCATTTCCTGCATTGTAGCATGATCATCATCAACAAACTAATTTCTCCTCCAAGGTACCATAGGTTCACAGTTTTCTGGAAAGATCCTTCTCACCAAACAATCATACACAGCCGTCAACATGTCTCTACAGTTCTCATAATGCACCATCACAGAATACCTGTCCAAGTCAGCACCTACAAGTGATCCACTCATTTTCTAGCGTTCCACTGGAAGGTGCAAAGCAGAATGAATGAAGTTCAGATGTGCAGACCCCCTCTTTTATGCCAATTAACCGGTTGTCCTTACTTTAATGTGGGTCAAGGTCATTCAATGCTACCCTTTGAGCGGGGGGATAGACCACTAAGCAGCATGCTAGTCCATTGCCGCAAAGTGATCTATCCCCCCGCTCTATTCCGCAGACCACACTCAAGTCCAAGTCCACATCCAAGTCCACATCCATATGTTACACTTTATTATTACTGCCACCAAGTAATTGTCACTCGCACGTTTACTTGGTTTTGATAAAGGTACTGCACAAACTCCATATTGGTTGTTTGTTCGTTATACAAATGCATCATGAAATATGCAATCTTATCGATTGCGGCATTGTCCAACGGTTCGCAATTCACAAGTTCCAATGTGCCCTGGCTGGTCTTATCCTCTATAAGTTCCACCACTTCGTTGATGTCTTCTTCCAAGAGGATGAACTCAACACTGAAGCTCTCCATTGTTGTTGATAGTGTCTAGGCAAATGCTTGACTAAATGCTTTATTCATCAGTCCTACATATATACCAATTTCCCCTCCTATTACCCATTCCCCCTCTACCTTTATATGGGTCAAGGCCATCCAATAATACCCTTTGAGCGGGGGATAGACCACTAAGCAGCATGCTAGTCCATTGCCGCAAAGTGATCTATCCCCCGCTCTGTATTCCACACAAGTCCTAGTCTTTACACACACACACACATAAGCCCCCCAGTCTTTTACACTTACTCATATACTCTGTCCTCCTTGCCAATTAAGAGTTCCCCATGTTTGCCACTGTTTTCAATTAACCTTTCCAAGTCCCAAAACACAATGTCCAAATTAACCAAGTTCGCTCGTCCAATTTGAAACACACTATTCCCCCCAAAGTCACTTGCTCTCACTTGTTGTCCTGTATACTGCTTCTTCTTCCACGCTACAATCACTACCCTACCTTCTTCAACAACCATTCTTTTAACATTATCATACACCTTCTTCAACATCCCTCTACAGTTTAAATAGTTTATGGTTACATACTCCCACTCCTTACCAATGATCAGTGATCCACTCATTTTCTAGCGTTCCACTGGAAGGTCCAAAGCAGAATGAAGTAGGGATGTACAGACCCCCTCTTTTATACCAGTTAACCGGTTGTCCTTCGTTTAAAGTGGGTCAAGGTCATTCAAAAGTACCCTTTGAGCGGGGGATAGACCACTAAGCAGCATGCTAGTCCATTGCCGCAAAGTAGTCTATCCCCCGCTCTGTATTCTACACACACACACACACACACACATGTCCCTGTCTTTTCATTACATACCTAATATATATTCACTACCTTCATCGTCACTATCACTCATCACCGTTTCTACAAACTCCACCGGATTAAAGTTAAATTGTTTCAATTGTTCTTTTAAGTTTTCAATTTGTTGGTCCTTTACTTCTAAAACACTGTGAAGGTGTGATATGTAGTCCGCTGCCTCGTTGATGCTTGCTACTCTGGGATCGCCTAACTTCAAGCTGGGAACTACACCCTGCAGCCTGAAGTATGCCATACGCCTTTCTTGCTCCTGCCGTTGACCAGGACTGAGCAAGCCTTGCCCGTCTTGGCTCACCTCCAGCAAGGTCCGTAGCATCGGAGCTTTGCAGGCGTTTGCCCGAGCAACGGTTATGCTGTGGAATGGTCGAGCAGGTCCACGAGTAGCAGGCAGCACGTTGGCAGCACGCCTTCTTGAAGAAGAGGAAGCCCAAGAAGTTTTGGAGTTGGACGCCATGTTACAGTGCGGTATTCAGCTAAGCGGTACAAAGCAGAATAACCAAACTGCACATTAATACCCGTATATATACACTTATCAGTGGTGGGGGTACTAGCTAACCTTGTAAAGTGGGTCAAGGCCATCCAAAAACATTACCAGAACGGGGGATAGATCACTAAGTGGCATGTTAGTCCATTGCCACAGAGTGATCTATCCCCCGCTCTGTATTCCGCATTCACACACACATTCATACAAACACGCAAGTCCCAGTCCGAGTCTTTACCCACACCTATCCACTCTCATCCTCACTATCATCACTATCATCTAACAATCTGTCACACTTCATAATTAGTTTTTCCCATTCTTTCCGGATCAAAAGTATTTCACTGTGTGCACTCTCCAACAACCTCTTCTTTTCCTCTAACAACCTGTCCTTTTCCTCTATCATTACGTTACAACCTTTAATATATCTTATAGCAGCTCGAACAGTGTCTTCCTGTGAAGATGCACCAACCACTACACCTGGCACTACCTGCTGGAGCTCTTCATACAAGCTAGACTCTCTTCTGGAGGCTCCACTGCTGCACAACTCCTTCTTGCTCGGAGTGAATCCGAAGAACCGAACACGACTCTTTGACAGGCGGTCCCGCCGGATCGGTCCAGAGCTTGAGCCAGAGTTGGAGGCGGTCGGGCCAGAGGTAGAGGCTGGAATGTTCATGGCTGACATGGTAGTATTCAGCTAAACAGTGTAAAGCAGAATGAGAAGACGGTTGATCACCACTCCTATATATACCCATTTTTAGTGGTGGGGGTAACCCCGTGGTAAGGGGGGGGGGGGATAGCTTAAGGACTTCCACTAACTTTCCCTTAGTCCTCGCGGTCATCGGTTTTACATACCTTTAGCACACCCATCATTTTGGTTTCTTCAATAACTTTACACACCTCAAAAACCCAAGCAAACAGCTCATCTATGTTGTTATAATTAATTTTTTTTGTCCAGTGTTCATACTTGTGGGTTTGTTTGTTTATAATACATAGATAAAATGTAGACCCATCTCGTCTTATACAACACTCAACTTCCATTCTATGCCGGTTTAGCACTTCCCAAGCATTGTGTTGATCTATCAAGAAGTCACCACCTTTGTAATTGTACCGTGACATGTTTACCACGGAGCAAAGAAACAGACTGAAGCAAATGAACGGCTCATACAAGCTTAGTAAGAGCGTTAGAGTGGGGGTATCACGTGATACACGACATTAGTTGTAAGGTTAGCACTTTACTTTAAACAGTAATTTATATTGGTCAAGGTCATTCAAACTTTGAAAAATTTTTACCTCCAAACACTTGTAGCAAGCTACAAGTGTTTGGAGGTAAGTTTTTATTTGTTAAAGATTTTTGTAACTTAGTCTTCACCCTCAAGGACACGGTTTGAGATTGTCCCAGTGACTTTACATCACCGCCAGGTTAAAGTATTATACAAGTCAAGTGTTTTTTTTATTACTTGACTTGTATAATACCCCTCTCCCTTACTTTAAGAGGGTTAAGACTAAATTTAGAAATATTAATTTGGAAGAAGAAATTTAATTAATGTCCAACACTTTTAAACAATTTTGATTTTTTGGTGAGCCCATGTCCTAGTCCATTTCCCAAACAGATAGGCATCCTTTTCTTCGAATTAAATAAGCCCCGGGGACAAAAAATTCTCTTTGTACCATCGCAGGTGGTACTTTCATTCTATGAAGGCGGCCATCACCTTTTAGAATGATTTGCACATTTATGTTAAATGCTCCATAAGCTTGAACAATGAAATAATATTTTTTGTCCCTCTTGAGCCTATTAATTTTCAGCTTCTGCGGACTGTTGGGGTGTTTGAACTTGGACTTTTCAGGCATAATATTAAGGCTATAGGGCTTTGGTGTCGGAATTTTGATTTTCTTATTCAAGTGTCGTTGGCAACGATCTTTTTCTGGAAGAGCAAAACTCGGACAACAAAGAACCACAGCCTCTCTGCTAAACCAAACATAATCGCATTTATCACGCTTGCCAGCAGGGCATTTAACACGATTACGTTTCTTTTGTGTTGGACTCTTAGTGTTTTGGAGCTTCTCCGAATTAGGCTGGCTAGAAGAAATAGGGGTGGAAGGGGGTGGAAGAGGCAAAGATTGTTCAAGCGGGATGGAGCAAACAATTTTGGGCGGGGTAGGAGAGCATGTTAGGTCTATGGTGGGAAGATCAGGGGAGAAGATGGATTTACGGGGTGGTTTGGTTGGTGTAGGTGGCATGGGATATAGGTGAGGGACATTGGGATGTAGTGTATGAGAGGATTTTCCGGATTCTGCTGTATGGGGTGATCCTCGACCTAGACGTCTCTTCAAAAGCCGCAGACTCCGATCCAGAGTCCGATAACAGCGAGAGTGCTGGAGAGGCTACCGGGACTCGACTTGACGACTTGAAGACAGCTTGTCCTGACGATGGCGGTGCATCAGCCTCTTCCACTGTCAGCGGCAATGGCTGTGGCTGCGGTGGCGGCGGCGGCGGCGGCATCGTCAGGAAGCTCAAGATGTTCGCTGTCATCAAGTAATCCAGGATCGGAGTGGAGGATGATGAGGGTTGAGACGTGTCGGTCGAGGTTGAAGCAGATGGGTAGTTCTTAAGCTTCAGACCCATTTTACCCATTGTAATGAATTGGAATAATGAAAGAATACGAGTGAATAAAGAAGTTAAGTGATGATAAAATTCTCAAGAACAAGAGAGAACCTGTCCGTACGGGAGCTTGGACGGGAATGAGAAGTGCATGCAGCCGGGCCGCCTTATATCCCCACCGGGGCTGCCACGCCCAGAATATCAGGGGTGGGGGAGGGGGTGGGGGTGGGGTGGGGGTGGGGGAGGGGGTGGGGGTGGGGGTGGGGGTGGGGGAGGGGGTGGGGGTGGGGGTGGATGTGGGGGGGGGGTCACTTCTCGTCCGGAGCAAAAAACTTTTTGGTCAAGGTCAAAAATTTTTCCAAAAAAAAGTTGGGGGGGGGCACATGACGGGCGCGCCCGTCACTCGCACAAGACTACTACTCTAAGTGTTGTTGCCTACCAAGAGAGACCCAACTATAAACAACTCCAAACCTGTGTGTGTGTGTGTTACTAATACCTAACTGTTAACTTTTTAAAAGACCTCTATATATAAACTGTGTTAATCAGACTTGACTGTTAAAAATTTTGAAAACTTTAATATTTAGGTCAAGGTCACGGAAAAACTTTAAAAAAATTAAGCCCCACACCCCCTATGGGGGTGTGGGGCACTTGGGTTGTCATCGCTGTAGCCTCCGAAGAGACCCAACTATGACAACAAGGCAACATCCAATGTCGTGTACCCTTCGCCACGCGAGACTTGTAAACATTTACTGCATTTCTAACTAATAACTTTTCCAATAGCTAACAAAATGTCATTTACATAATTTTGATAGAAACTGAGGACGCCCTAGTGGCTTACGTCCTCGGTCCGAGTGCAGAGGCCATCGGCTCATTACCCCCGTATAAGCGTACAAACGGACCACCTCCTATTTCTCAGCCGCATTGAAGCATGCATGAGAGGAGCCTAACAATTATAAAAAAGTGGCTTTACACGGGGGCCTACTCCCGTAACCCTATCTTTAATATTTTTAATTTAGCAATGCAGTAAATTTTTACAAGTCCTATGTGGGTCAAGGCCACACGGACATTAAAAAATTTCGGCCCCCGTACATCCATGGCGAACCACGAATGTTCGGGGGCCTTGGGGACAAAAAAACACAAATAGCTAACAAAGTTTCATTTACATAATTTTGAGTTTCCAGAAGGGAAACTAACTGAGGACACCCTAGTGGCTTACGTCCTCGGTCCGAGTGCAGAGGCCATCGGCTTATTACCCCCATATAGGCGTACAAACGGACGCTCCTATTTCTCAGCCGCATTAAAGCATGCATGAGAGGAGCCTAACAATTATACAAAAGTAACTTTACACGGGGGTATACTCCCGTTCCCTGTCTTTACAATTTACTTTGAGCATTGCAAAAGCTCAAGGGGGAAATGCTACAACAAGCGTATACACTTTAGAAAAATATAACACACTTACAACACACAATTGAGCTCAACGTAGTCAATGCTGGAACAAGCACATACATGTTAAACACATATAACAAACAAGACACAAAGGATAAAAGACACACAGGAGACATAAGGTACAAGTAAAACACTCTCATATAAAACAATTCGCAATACCCAAACGCAAGCGCAATATCTTACAACTAATACAAGTCTTAAAGTTAGAGTAGACTTCGCTAAACACTGAAGGCGCCATTCAATGTTTAGTGATGCCTATGGCGGTCCGTCCCGATCGTTCACGTTCAACGCGCGGGAGCGGACTGCGAGCCGGCTCTGGCTGGGCCCCCTTATATCCCCACCGGGGCTGCCACGCCCAGGATATCAGGGGTGGGGGTGGGGGTGGGGGTGGGGGGGGGGGGTCGCACTTTTTGTCGGGGGGGGGGGGGTTCGCACTTTTTGTCGGGGGGGGGGGTCGCACTTTTTGTCGGGGGGGGGGGGGTTCGCACTTTTTGTCGGGAGGGGGGGGGGGTCAGGTAAGTTAAGTGGGTCAAGGTCACCCACAACACTTGTACTCTAAGTGTTGGCTATACCCCCACCACAACTGGGTCCCTAGGCTGCACAACACCGCTTCGCCAGTATGTCTCCGGCTTCCATGCGGTGCGTCTCGCTGTTCTCTAGCTCTCTATATGTAAGTAATTTTACAAGTTCTGAATGTAGGTCACTACACTTTAACTCTGGGACGATATCGACTTGTAGTATTTCAGTGTTTTGAATCAAGGTCATCACACTTTAACTCTAGCACATCGGTTATCGTACCAGAGGTGCTCAATAACCTAACTTGTAATGTTTAGGGTGGCGTTTGCACGCCACGTGGTATCGCCATGAGTGTCCAGTCCAAGTTTTAAGTTAAATTAATTTTACTGTAATCTTTTCCATTTCCGCTTCGTTTTGCCAAAGTATAAGGTGTCGCTTAATAAAGTGGTATTTCTCTAAAGTTATAGGAGATTGCAAGGATACAATTAGTTTATTTAGGAGACTCTTCATCTTGGAGTTTAACACAATTTCCACTTTGACTTTGCTTCCTCGGCTCTCACAGCCTAAGCTGTACAGAAATGTTTCTTCTAGTGCCAACTCGGGCCAAGAGAACAGTGTGTTGACTGTAGGACAGCTCATGGTGAAGTGATGCGATACTCCAGCGTACCACCTCACCTTCCCCCGCCACTGTGACCTTCCCCCACTCCTGCTGTTTCCCCCACCTCTTTTCCCTTGACTCATGCGCTACAAGCAGTCTCTCAGTATTGTGCGGACTTTTGTGAGGTGAAGCCATGTCGCAGGACACTTTAGGTAAGAAACTTAGCCGTGTTAGGACTTTATTAGTTGCTCACTGTCCACCACTCAAAGTTAAGAGAGTTTCAACTTTAGCTAAGTGGCGCAAACTGTTGCGCGGACACCCTAAGTTTTATACAAAACAGACTAATGTCAGTTTTACTGATGAGGATTTGTTTAAAATATTGGATGAAATGACTTTTCCTTGCAAAATTCAGTTAGTTACTCCCATTCCTGACAGTTTAGAGTCTTAGTCTCTCAAGCCGATATACCTAGCATACACAGAGCCTGACAGTCAGTCACTCGGTGGCTGTCGTGGGGTGCGCATCGGTGTCGGCGCTCCGTTGTTAAGTGTTCAAGGTCACAGTAACATGAAATTGCGGGCGTTGTACTAGTTCAAGGTCACCTGAGGGATAACCGATTGCCCATTTAGGCAGAGTCATGTCAGAAACTCGAGTTTAACTTGGCACTTTTGCCGTTTCTTGTCGAAAATTCGCTCCAAGTGGTCAAGGTCACGGGGACTCTGACTGAAACTCGGAGCGTAGTGCGAGAAACGGCAAAAGTGCTAAAAAATTTTAAGTTTCTGCGTGACCTTGACCTTAGTGGCGTCGGTGACGTCGTTTTAATGACGTAAGGGGTGATGACGTCATCAGCACGTCATTTCTGTGACGTCATGGGTGTGACGTCATCGAAATGACGTCATTAGTGATGACGTCATCGATTGCGTCATCGATGACGTCATCGATGACGTCATCGGTGAGGTCATTGACCTCGATGACGTCATCCCTCAGGTGACCTTGAACTGGGCCAGCGGCCGCAATTTTACACTACTCTTGGCCATCTTGGTTTGTAAATTGGCATTTTTTTGTGAAAACCTAAATTAATAACCTATCCATTGAATTATATTTTTGTAATTTAATATTCTAAGATTGTTTATTGGCATGAAACTCATCTTGAAATAAAGAATCAACAGCATATAAGTTCTTTCAAGACTACTACACCCCAACACATACTCAAGTACTATAGCTTACCCCCAAGATTGTTAATCCATTGTTAATCCATTATAGGGCTATTTTACCCAACTCCATAAACATTCTATTTTTAATTAAATAAATAGCCTAACTGTACCAAATCCAAAATGCAATATAAAAGCAAAGAAACTTAAATTTTGATTCTTCCTTATTTTTCATTGCTCACAGGTTCAATTCTTTTAATTTTTATATTTTGTGATATGAAGATCTGTTGTGTTAGATAAAGATTTTGTTAATGCGTAACATCAATTAAGAATTGCAACAACTGCAATGATGCAATCCATTATCCTTAACAATCGGTCCATTTTCTCTGGTAGAAAATAAACGTTATAAATGTAATTTTTTTATCAAATAGTTTAATGAAGTGATACTTATTATAAGACTGTATTACTGTATTCAATTTCGAAATTGTAAAATAATGCTGAAATACCCAACAATTAGTTATAAAGGAATTCTATTATTATTATTATACTTTAAAGATCATTTATTTGTTGCAGCACAAGTATTTAGGTGGTTACTGTAAAGTAAAAATATTTAATGTCAATGATAACAAAAATATATGTATACTAAACAATTATGTAACTCTTTATAATAAAAAAATATATTTTAATAATGAAATATGATTAAAAAACTTTTAAATAATTCACTGTTTAAATGGTAAAGTTTGTAGTGTCGGAAGGAACTCGTATTTGAAAAGGGAACATTCGCCTTCAAATCACGGGAGACGTTTTCATTGGCGTTCTTTCGGATAAATGAACCTCTTGCTTACATTGACTTTCAAAAGAGATTTAACCTCAAGTTTCTAAAACTGTGAATGTAATTTTGAATCTGTGTTTTCAAAATAAGTCATTCAGTAGTTAAATTTTAGCTTTAACGTTTTAAAATCCAAAGGTAATGCAAATTTCGAAAATGAAAATGTTTTCAATTATAAAATTCTTGTTATATTTTAGTAATTATTGTGTTAGGGAAAAATATTTGAAACAAAATATAATTACCGTTTTGTTATAATTTTTTGTTCCAAGTAAACAATGACGGTTCGGATGTTACTTTTGATACCGGTTGTTAGATATTCTGTTTTTAATATATTATATTTTTACATTAGATATGTTTATATAAATTACAGAAAGATAATTAAATTTAAAATGTATTTTTTTATTTCAATAGGAATTTCTAATACTACTTATTTTGTTTTCATTGTGTGAATGTCCTGAAGGTAAAAAAGTTGCAGATATTAAAAGCCATATAAATAGTAAAGGTCATGCACACTATGAAGGTCACGGAAGGTCCAAAGTAAAAGATGAAAACCCGATCATATCAGGTAAAAATTCGTCAAGAGTTACATCACTGTTTACAAATTAGTTTTTTATATGTTTTTTGTATAACTTAAAGCAGAGTGGAGGAAAATATTTATATTTCTCAGATAAAGATGGAATATTTTAGTGTTAATAATATTTTTATCGCATAAATTACAATATATTTGAGATATTCAGTGGTTTTGATCCGTTCAAAGCCACCGAAGCCCAAGGGTTGCTGTCAGTTAGTAGTTGTGACGGATGAGATTGCATCTCGACCTGCTTCTGACACCTCCCATAAATACATTAACATATATGTAAAAAATTCTACTTATTAGTGTCGAAAACTTCAATAATGGCTAGGTTAGGTTAGGTTCAATTTTTTGTATGGCCCCACAAATCCAAATGGCCCCACAGTAGCTGTAAAATGCACACACAAATATAGGCGGACAATACTGATGAACCGCCACCTTACCACCGCACCCAGTCTCACTTCAACCAGGACCTCGATGCGTGAATTTTGGTATTTTCAGTTTTCATATTATTACATGTCGAATAGAATGAAATAGATTGTTCCATGACTTTAAAAATTACGATTAAGTATTTAAAAATCTATATTGGTAATACGAATTAAGTAATAAAGGCTTTAATTTTACTTAATGATAAAGATGATTGTGTTGTCGCTGTCTTTGATATTATTGCAGGAATGCCATTGATCTGAGGTAAAACTCATTTTCCACAAGAATACCTCAGAGTTGGCAAAGGATTTATGTATCGTTCAACCCCACTCTAAACGTGATATTGTGCAAGAGATGAATATCTAGATGTTTTGAACATTTTGAAACATTATAAGTGAAACTAATATAGGATACAAAATTTTTATGAATTTCGACTTTTTCAGAAGTTCAATTTGTTGTGAAAAGTTTGATTTTCATCTTTTGAAAGGTTAATAGTAAAACTTTTCCTCAGAATAGTGATGACATTGAATATATTGAACATTAATGTATATCGACAAACCCCAATGTGTTAAAACAATCTGTCAATACACTTGTTATGTGAGTGGAATATTTAACATAAAAAATTATTATACTCTGACAAAATAAGTTAACTTATAACCCAAATTAAAATTTGAAATATAAGAATAAAATATTATCACCCTGCAATTAATTACTCCAATCAATCCAAATATAAATATACAATTAATTAATTTAATCCAAATATTTAAAAAGACAAATGTTTGTTACTCACAGCTTAAAACTGATCTCAATTAAATCTATTTAAAAAGCTTGAAAAGAGAAAATGAATTTTGTAATATGATACAACAATGTACAGACCAAAAAGAAAGAGTAACATTATTTTCAGTGATACTCTAAAAGATAACAGCAATGCCAAAACCAGCTGCTTATTAAATCACTGTTATGAAATACCCAGAACCAACGTTTATATTGATCTTTTTACTTTCCCGCAATTCCTAAAGATTATGGAGTAAAAATTATTGCCATAAAACTATTTAAAATGAATTACATTCATAATTTACTATCATCGCTTAAAAAAAGTTTTAGAGTGATAACTTTGTGTGTGTTATAACTAGTATAACTGATATTATATTATACGATGGAACCAAAAGAGATTGTCGTCTAAAAAACACTTTTCATTTCTTATGCAGCAAATTGAAATAGAAGAAAATCAATCTAATAAAAATTTTTAATGACTTCAATTTAGGTTACACGAATTTTTTTTTTTTTTTTTTTTTTTTTTTTTTTTTTTTGTAATCATCTAAAAGTGCCAAAGCCAATTCTTTAGTTAGAACTGTAAGTTAAGATATTTTTATTATACTACTTACAAAGCAATATATACAACTGTAAAATTTTTAATATTCTGCCTCTAAAACCAATAGTTTTGTCAAATTAAATATAAACATAGTTTAACCACGAATAATGAAATTTACACCCTTCTGATAAAAATCCTTAGCAATAAAAAAAAGATACATAACACCCCCATCCGTAGGGTAATTTTTTAATTATTAGGTGCTAAATGTTCTTTAATCTATACCAAAGAGACCTAGCTAAAGTTAAATGTTTTTATTGGTTATTAATTTATGTGTTGTGAAATGTATAAATTTCACTTTGTATCATGGGAGCAGTAAAGCGTTTAATATTCGGGATCACCCTACCGTAACGTCCTGCACCTACGTCATGAATAACCCATGGGCCACATTGAAGGACACAAGGTGCTACTGAATACTGCCATATGTTACAGGGGTATCATTTAGTGATTAGGGTGCATTTAACGATATAATACTTACTATACAATCCATAACCTAGGCGCGGAAGAGATTGGTATGGAAATTTCTAAACGAACTATCTAAAAATTTACCTACTATAAACATTTTCATTTTTGACAATGAATGTACCTAAATATGTTCGTGGTTAATTATTAATTTTAAAATAATAGTTTTTAGCTCAGATACAATTATTTAGTACCAATAACAACGTCCTATTTTATTAATGATCAAAATAAAAAGATTTATTTTTACTTTTTAGCTTATTTGTTCATACTAAAGTTGTGCATTCTTCCATTTAAAACAAATTTAAATTCAAGGATAGTGGGCCACATTCAATCAAATTTATCTTCATTTTCTTAATTGCGTGAGTGGTCTGGTTCTAGGTCTCACTTCTTTCTTAGTTATTCTTGACATCTTTGATTCATGCTCAAAAATGATAGAAAAATTCCGCCATCTGTACAGCCATATTCGCTTACTACTTAGGCTACAGGAAAAATCCTTATAATTAGATCGTGTATTGGAAATTCTTTGAGAATGCTGAACTGCTGGGAATTTCATTGTAATTATTGATGTATAAAATAAATATAACTGGTTCAAGGTTTTATTTATACAATAATGATCTGACGAATTGCCAGTACACCGTGTCGCGTCGTAATAAAACGAATGTTTTTAAACACGCACAAAAGGAAATGTAAATAAAACCCAGATTAGTTCCGCACGGCTGACGATGAAATGAATGCTGGAAAGAGAGAGACAAGAATAGTGAGTGGTGGCCCGGACTTTCTCCCTCTCACTCACTCTCTCTACATCGGTTGGTTATTGCCGGCGTTATAGTTTTTATTTCCTTAATATTTCAAAACAAATAAGTCTAGAAAGTTATTTTTGTTTTAGATCCAAACAATATTTATTAGGCTCTAACTAAACAAAAAATATCACAATCTTTATGAACCTGATTCGTGTTTGTTAACGTTACACGTTACGGGTAATTAAAGCCTGAGTGGAATTTAGACTAATCTAAGTAATATTTATTTTGTATTTAATTCAGTTCATTAGGAGGATACAAAAATTAAAATACTCAATCATTTGTTATTTATAACAATCATTTGTTTTATATAAAATAGATAATCATTTGTTATCTATTATTTACCCAAAAATTAATAATATAAATTATTTTAAACTTAACACATATTTTGATCTTTAGTATAATGTTATATACATTTTTAAACCCACTTTTGCTCAGTGATTAGAACAGCAGATCATAGAGATATAGGCGTGGATCCAAATCTCCTCTCCGTTAGTACTAGTATTGCCTACTAGTATCAACCACCACCATCAGACTGTAAATAGGGGATCACCCACATACTTTGATTATTACGTTCCTACATTCGTTGCCGTAGTACTTGTGAATTGGACCTCTCAAGGTTAAAATCAATAAACTAGATAATTTAGAAACGAAGCAAAATCTCAAAAGTTATTGTGTAATAAAAATCTCAAGATTGGTTTTCAATGAAAATTTAATTATTTAAGAGTCATCTTAAATATTTAACATCTTATTTTCACATTTATTTTAACATCACACATTTACTTATGAGTTAGTTATGAGTAGGGCCTATAGTTATTTAGTATGAGTTATTTTCACATTTTCTTATTTTAACATCTTAAATATCTATAGCCCTGTACCAGTATTTAAGAAAAATAGGTTGAAAAACGGCGTCCGAAAAAGGGGAATAAAATACCATGTTTTGCATCAAAAGCCGTATGGTTAACATTGCCGACTGCGCAACAATGGACTATTGGCACAGGGGTGAAGATGATTCTTAAGAGTCATCTTCACCCCTGAGCCAGTAGTCCATTGTTGCGCAGTCGGCAATGTTAATCATACGGCTTTTAATGCAAAACATGGTATAGCATTCCCCTGTTTCGGACGCCGTTTTTCAACCGATTTGCTTTAAACTTGGTAAGTGTTTAGTTGAATAGTTATATTACGTCCCTCATACCTCGAAATTTTGAAAATTTTGCTTAATTTTGAAATATTACCAAGGAAAATCGAGTTACTTTGCGACGTCACAGAGAGTAATATTTGTTAATTTTTCAAAATTTCGAGGTATGAGAGACCTAATATAACTATTCAACTAAACACTAACCAAGTTTAAAGAAAATCGGTTGAAAAACGGCGTCCGAAACAGGGGAATCTAATACCATGTTTTGTATTAAAAGCCGTATGATTAACATTGCCGACCGCGCAACAATGGACTACTGGCTCAGGGGTGAAGATGAATCTTAACATCCAAACACTAACAAGAACTTTAACGATGCAGATTTTTTGTTTTCAATTAATACACAATTTTGGAAAAAATACAATTATTCGGTAAATTATACACGACTTCCAGTCATAGGGTTCCAAATGCAATCACATGTGGATTATATGCCTTTTGTACGTGCATGAATATCGTTCAATGGCAAGGTGCATCTCACCAAACCAAACTCTAATCTCTTTGCGGAGAACACATTAGTGGTATCTGAAATTCCGCTATAAAATTTAAATCAGTAAAAATTTATGAAATATGCACAAACGTGTTAAAGTTAGTATTTCTCGATAATCGGTGATATTTTTATAGTTTGCACCATTTAGATTTTTAATTATGGTGACGCCAATAACCAATAATAGTTATTTTGTTTCAGAGAACCTTTTAAAGGGAACCTCCGATTATGATGACATTTAATACGGGGGGTAAGCCAACAGCATTTATTTTAGTAAGTTCTCAAACAACAATGATCGGACAATGTTAAGGAGTATATTTATGGGGATTAAAAATTGTCAAAACTGTGTTTTTTTTTTTTTTTACTTTTTAATTTTAATTTGGCTGCACTTCCGCAGACACCCGATGGAGCTATTGAATGCAAATAATCGATCAATTTGATCGATATTCAAACGATAATTATAAATAACGATAAATTTCATAAATATCAATTATTCATAACTCAATATAGGACCTATCATATCTGAGTAAATAAATGAAGTAGGCCAAAACTTTTTTACAAAGATTTTATTTAACAAAGTCAATTAAAAATTATAAACACCAAACCAGATTAAATTCCACATAATCTACAATCAAAATATCCAACCTTTAAAACCACATCATATAACTTAATATGAGGCATACAACCCTCCTTTTCAATTGCCAGGTCTACCTTTTTTGGCATTTAAAAATGAAAAAATGAATTAGCTTCCGACATTTAAACGGTTTTTAGAGGTATTCAACTAGGAATAGATGATCGGCTATGTTAGATGATTTGAGTCCTGTTTTCAATTACTTTTTATGACACTCCATGACAATTCTATGATTTGAGTGTTGGCAAATGTTATTGGATATTTTCAGTACCCGATATTTTCATTCATTAATTATAGATTCGATTTTCTAATTATTAAGTACACTTCGATAATTTTCAATAAATATATTGATCGAATCGTTCAATAGTCTGAGGACGTGAAGTCTTTTTTTTTAAATCAATACGTATTTTGTATTCTTAACTTATCTTAAATAAATGTATAAAAAATGTTTCCAAGTAATTCCAGTGGGAAATTAAAAAAAACCCTCTATCTTTTATATTAATATATATAGCTTGATAAAATGTATTTACTATCTACTAGAAAGTTTATAGCTTATATTTATTTACAAATCTCATGTGATGGCAAACCTACGTACTCACCCCCATGGTGTTTATAAGAAAAAAAAAAAAATAAAAAGGTTAGATAGGAAATTCGTTGAGTACGCAGTTTTTCTGGTTCGGGGGTGTTGCACATACTGTATAACAATAATACAATATTAAATTCTGATGTATATAAAACATAAGTGATTTAAAACTTAATTGTCAATGCAGACAGTCAAGATATAATCCAAATCAAATTAATGTATTACATATGCAGCTAATTAATTTACATAAACTAGTGCACTTGCTGCTCGACATCGAGCAATTTATTTTGATGCAATCCAAAATGTTACGTTTAATTCTAAATCAATGACATCCTACAAATCCAATATGTAAATATCAGTGATAACCAGAAACTACAGCTGTGCGTTAACAGATGTTAAAAATACTCAAACTAATCTCAATGTTATTCTAATAGGCAAATATTCAAATTTAATTTTTTTATAAATCTCTGATTTTTTGTTAGATTCTTATCAATTTTTGGCGGAAACAACTGCAGAGCAAGCCCTATCCAATTAAACAAAAATTTTAAAATCGGGTGAGAATTGTTGGAGGAGTTCTCAACACAATAAACCCCTTAGCGTATTAAATAATTATAGATTTTAAAAAATGTTGGGATCGAAAACAACAAACATAGCGAAACATGAAATGGTAGGATCATTACGGTGTATGGTGAGCCATTAAGAGAGTTTGCAGGGGATGTTAACGTCGTTTCTGGATCTACACCTGTTGTGGTGGTCCCTTGGGGCCATCATACAACACCTCGGTCTGCAGGGCTGGGGAACGGCAGGCACTTACATCTGCATGAAACATTCCAGACATCGGTGTTCTGCTTTACTCGTATCGGAAAACATGCTTTCTTAGAAAACTCTGTAAATATCTTAATGTTAAGATTGAAATAGAATATAATAATTTTATAAATAATCCATCATCTGATATTTGACCACTGTACTTGTATACAGTAATTTTATTGTATTCAATCTTTAAACAATTTATATTCCATTGAAAACGATTACTTAGTTTAAAAACAATGTAAGTTATCGTTGAATAATATTATTTATAGTTATATTAATTTTAAATTTATATAATATAATGTAATCAAATTTATATAATATAAATGGCTGAGTGGTTATGGTGCTCACCTTTGAATCCAAAGGTTGCCGGTTCCTTGAAAAGTTAGTAGGTTCTTAAACGTTCGATTTTGGACCCAGTTTCCATATGTCATTGGGCTATTAATTAATTATGCTTTCTAACGACTGGTTAATGTTAGATAGTAACAAGACTGGAGTTTGGACCGTTCCCCGTCAAAACGTAAAAAATGCCACTGGCGTAAATACACCCAAAATAACACAAAAATTAATTTATAAATTTTTTAAACATATTAATTATTAAGGTCGAATTTAATTATTTCAAATCACAAAATACTTAGTTTGCCTAAACTATCGTAATTCTGCCTAATTATCTTCCCGATTGTACAACCTCAGAGAGGGGCTATTACATAGATGCAATCGCTGTAATGCAAAGTGAACTGGAAAGAGCTCAGATCCACGTCCCTCGCAGAGTAAAGTATTTTGTTTTTATTTTGTGTGTTTCTGCGCCAGTAGTCGTTTCAGCATTTGTTTACAGGGAACAATCCAAACCTCAGTCTTTTTCATTCCTAACGTCAACCAGTTGATAGATAGCATCATTAATTAATTGCTGAATAACAAATGGCAATCGGGATTATAAAACTACTCGCCTACGGCTCGATGGGGGCTCCGCCCCCATGCCCCATTTGGGGGTTGCCCCGAATTCGTTAATTGTTCTAAGTCTTAAGAACTGAACATTCTAGTTGAGGCCTCCACCCCAACTCTATACTTATATTCTCTGACTTTTTTTAATAGTTCAGGAAATCTTAAATTTATACTTTTGTTTTATATTTTATATAAAATGCTCAGGGTATGTTTGTGGAGCTAAATTTCAGTCATCCAAGTGTCATAACAGTAAATAAAAATATTAAAATAACTCAAATTTTGTGAAATAATATTGAAAATACTAGTTTGGGGGGAAGAGAGTGAAATGCTACAAAATCTTAAGGGCCGAGCTTAAAAAGCATCTAAAAAAATATAAGGCTGCTAAAACGTATATCGGTATGGCAGTATCTTTATCGGGGTTAACAAAATCACCAAAAACTGTACGTAAAAAAGGTTAATAATTTAGTATTTTCACAGTTTTTTTTTTTACTAATCTTGGATTGAAATCGGCCAATGGCTGATTCTATAGTAAGAACTAGATATATTCATAGTTTATACCAAATTTGAGGCATGTATTTGTCATAAAAGTAAACGATAAATATTGAAATAGAGCAATTTTGGTGAAAGAATTTCGATATTGTGAAAGTACGCCAATCTTTACGGGTGAAGGGGGTGAGATACGGCAAAACTGCATTTCACTGGACTTGTAGAACATTTACAATAGAATGTAATACTAGCAAAACAAATACCAATATGTATATTTGGCAGAATAAAGTAATTTGCAAACACTTTACACGGAAAAATAATAATAATTTGTGTTTTTTCAATTTTTTGGACTTAATTATAATTGAAATTGGTTAATGGATGCCACAAAGGTAAGATCTAGTTGATACCATAATATGTACTAAAGTTCAAGCATCCGTGTGCCATATTAGTAAATAAAAAAATTTAAAATAGCGAGATTTTTGTGAAAAAATTGGAAATTTTGAAAGTAAGCCCTTTTTTAAGGGTGAAGGGAGTGAGATACGGCAAAGTTTCACAGGACTAAACTTGTAGAGCGTCTGATTCCTGACTATGAATTTTCCCTCAGATTCGAAATGGGACCTCTCGTTCAAAAGTTACAGCGTATTTAGAAAAGCCTTACATAGTGTAGATTTTACCATTAAAAACCGTTTTTTTGAGGGGGTTAAAATTTGAAAATTCAATGTTAGGGGATTTTCCCTATGTATTGACCATACAATCTACATGTGTACCAAATTTCAAGTTTTTATCTCATCCGGACTAAAATTACGATTTCTCTAGTGTATTTTCCCACTACTTATTTTCACAAAATCCGGAAAAAGTGAAAAATGAATTTTGTGAGTAAATGAGTAGAGATACGGCAAAATATATAAGAGGAAAAATTGTAGATATTTAAAAGATCTATCAAATTAAACTTAAAAAAAGTTTTTACGACCATCCGTTTAGTCACTAGAGCCCAAAAACCGATAACGGCTTTTCATTAAAAACGCTCTGGAGGCTTAACGGTGCGAGATACGATAAAAAGTCAAAGGACCGAAATTGTAGAAAATTAAATTCCCTATCGTAGTATTGTTCTCAGATTTTAGATAGGACGAAGCGTTTGGCCGCTAGAGCCAAAATACTAAAATTACGTTTTCAGAAATCCGCCATTTTGAATTTTTTTAGTAGGTAAAAATAAAAATTTTCCAAGTTTAAGATTTTATACTTAGCATTGATCATTCAGGCTAGACGTATGCCAAATTTAAAGTCTCTAGGTTAAATCGTTACGTCAGAAGTTCGTATCCCATATAAGTGAGTCAGTGAGTCAGTTACACATAGGGCTGTATAGTTTATTAGATGTATGTGGGGGCATGTATGTGTCATAAAAGTAAACGATAAATATTGAAATAGAGCAATTTTTGTGAAAAAATTACGATATTGTGAAAGTACGCCTTTCTTTACGGGTGAAGAAGGTGAGATACGGCATAGAACCGAACTTGAAGAGCGTCAAAAATAGAATATAATACTAACAAAACAAATATCAATATTGAAGTATATTTGGCAGAATAAAGTAATTTACAACACTTTACACGAAAAAATGTTAAGAATTTTGTGTTTTTAAAAACATTTTTTAGACTTAATTATAATTGAAATTGGTCAATGGCTGCCGCTATGGTAAGATCTAGTTGAGATCATAATATTTACTAAATTTCAAGCATCCGTGTGCAATATTAGTAAATAAAAAATATTAAATTAGCGAGATTTTTGTGAAAAAAAATTGGAATTGTTGAAAGTACGCCCCTTTTTAAGGGTGAAGGGAGTGAGATATGGCAAAATTTAACAGGACTAAACTTGTAGAGTGTCTAATTCCTGACCATGAATTATCCCTCAAATTCGAGATAGGACCTCTCGTTCAAAAGTTACAGCGTATTTAGAAAAAGCCTTACATGGCGTAGATTTTACCATACAAAACTTTAGGGGGTTAAAATATGAAAACTCAATGTTTTGCGATTTCCCCTTTGTATTGACCATACAAACTACGTGTGTACCAAATTTCAAGTTTCTAGCTCATCCGGACTAAAAGTAGGATTTCTCTATTGTTCCAGAACCGGCAATTTCCCACTACTTATGTTCAAAAATCTGGAAAAAGTGAAAAATGTATTTTGTGAGTAAACGAGAGGAGATACGGTGAAATATGTAAGGATAAAAATTTTAGATATTTAAAAGATCTATCAAAATTGTTCTGTAAAAATTTTTGTAGAACAAACCGTTTAGTCACTAGAGCCCGAAAACCGAAAATGGGGTTTCATTAAAAACGCTCTGGAGGCTTAACGGTGCGAGATACGATAAAAAGTCAAAGGACCGAAATTGTAGAAAATTAAATTCCCTATCGTAGTATTGTTCTCAGACTTTAGATAGGACGAAGCGTTTGGCCGGTAGAGCCAAAAAACTAAAATTACAATTTCGGAAGTCCGCCATTTTGAATTTTTTTTAGTAGGTTAAAACTACAAATTTGCAAATTTAGAATTTTATCCTTAGCATTGACCCTTCAGGCTAGACGTATGCCAAATTTCAAGTCTCTAGCTTAAATAGTTATGTCAAAAATTCGTATCCCATATAAGTGAGTGAGTGAGTCAGTCAGTTACACATGGGGCTGTATATATTATAGAAGATAGACTAACTTCTCAGTATTGAAACAGAAACCTATTAATGCTAAGGCAAGCCTATAACCACTCGACTACCTAGCCTGTAACAGTTTGATGTCAAAAATGCATTCAACTCGGAGAGATGAGTTTGATTTTCTGGGGCTTTGAGCAACACCGCGTTCCAGTGTTTATGTTGCGGCTTATCAGTGATTGCCTGTGGCCAAGAACATTGATCATTAATGTATGAAAGACGGACGTTGGACGATCGGTGTTACATTCTGTGTTTTATATCAAGACAAGTGTTTAAGACAGTGAATTTTTGTAAGAAATACAATTTTATAAGGGTTAAATATAGAAGGATTTCACAAGTGATTCGAGAAGAGACAACTCCATTATTGTTTGTGTTTTATTAAATTGTGCCCGTCAACAAAGTAGTTGCTTTTTCCAGCTATGAAACTCAAGCTTTGACATGTAAAGCCACTATCTTGTAACGTGGACATTTCTTAGGATAGTAAGTTATTGAGATTTAATACTTTATTTGGTGTTTCAAAAGTATATTTTTAGTTATTAAATACAATTTATTATCTTATTAATGCTTTATCTTTATCGTTTTGACGGAGTGACCTGTATATTTAAGACTTCATTAAGGATTACGCTTTATTAATGTATAAGTTTTTTTTCACTTAGGAGAAAATTTGAGTAGTTTCACGAATTCCTTAAGATTTTAATTAACTACCGTAACCTGTAAAAGTAACACTTTACTTACTCCTACATATTTTTTAATGTTTTTAGGGCCGGCGACACACTACCGTACTTTCACCAGACCATAAATCAGACCGAGCATAGCACCGGACGAAAAGCGTTAGTCCTGTAGTGTGTTACGGGACCGTACACCGTACTAGACGCCCTACCGAGCAGAGTACCGAACGTCGAGCCGAGTGACTTTGTCCGATATGATGATCGATCCGATGTCTTGTACGGGGAAGTGTTTGTAATAAATTTACCTCCCTGCATGGTGTATTGTTCGGATCGATGTACGGGCTGAAGCGAAGTCCGGTAGTGTGTCGCCGCCTTTATGTATACTTCATTCGTGCTAAAAAGTCTGGAAACGGATTTATATAATGATTGTTAATTTTGCTAAAGTAGATATTCGTCAGGTTTGGTTGTGATCCAAAAAATAGTATACTTATCAAGAGTGTTTCCTGGCAGTGGCACATAAAAAGTATTGAATGAATAAAGCATTTATCTTAATCCATATTATTGAATAGGTAAAGTAAAATATAATTAACACATTATGTATCAGTAGAATATCATACTAATGATACACTTTTTTTAAATCCCCGAATTCAGAGTGTTCTGAGAGCAAAGAAAATATCTCACTAATCTTTAGGGAAGAGGAAATTATGTTACTACTAAAGAAGTAAGTACGAAGAGACTATCATTCATTCCCTCCAACGCCACGTCCGTTCTTCAGTAACTAATGAGGCGGAACCGTTTAAGAAGCGCAAGTGTTTAAGTTAATGAACCACCACCGCCGGGTGTGGCTGACAACATGTTCTCATCCCACTGATGAGAATGGGACTGGGTGAAAGCGTCACTCGAAAATGTATTTCACCTTTTGGTTTTTAAAGTTGTTTATCTATTTCGTATGTTTAACTAGATCAATGTTGAATATAATCACAAAGCACAGTAATTCATAAACCCCATTATACGGAAGTTAAGTGAGGAAAAATAAAAAACAATGTAGAATTTCATAGCTTTTTAGTTTAAAAGTGAATGTAAAATTTAATTAGACGAAGTAATTTACCGGCCGCCCGTGTAAGGAAATCTGGAGAAAGGAACAAAGTGTTCATTAGGCCCCTTTCTGTCCCAGTGGTGTTTGATGAGACATTTAGTTTTTAATTATGATGGAAATTAAAATGTTGTATTAATAATTTGTTTTTAGTAACTAAACAATATTATTAAGCAAAAATAATAACCTTAGTTTAGGTACATCAAGGTAATTTATACTTGAGTATAATTAACTTAGGATGTTGAGTTTAAAACCATAAAATTATATTTTTAACTACACATATAATTATACGATATTTAAAAAAGTAAAAATTAAACAGCCTGCACCCTACGAAAAAAACCAGCTGAATAAATATTTCATACATAGCGAAATATATGTTATAGTATTTTTTTCATAGGTTTTATTTGCTGCTACTTAATCAAACCTGTAAAATAGGGGCGTACCAAATGTATTTTCATTCATTCAAAATGTCTAAACTAAATGTGTCTTAAAATTTATATTTTTACACAAACTGCTACAGAAAAAAATACAATTATATAAATAATAAAAATTAAGGAATAAAAACATTAAAACTTTTCTGTTACTAAAAAGCTTCATTTTTAATGAGTTTTGGGAGCACCATAGTGATTGTGTAATTTTAATACCATTTTCTATTTAATTGCATCTTCAATTAATGAACTTGGAATTTGATTTACCTCGACATAATAGTAACTAGTGGTATAGGGAGTTGTTGTCACAGTTTAGTAACAGAGCCCACACTATTGAATCAAGCAACACAGTGGTTTGTTGACTACAAACAGATGATCATGACAAACACCGGTAGTCGGTAGGGACACCTCTGTTCAGCGATCTCCGGTATCATCTGTTCAGAATAAACCTTACGAGATTGTTAAGCTGTTCATTAAAAATAACTTTTCGTCATTTAGATTGGCAATTATAAAATTTTACTACTTAAAAAAGGTCAATGAGTTTTTTTTATAAAATAGCAATAATAATATTGAATGTTAACAAATATTATCAAATAATTTGAAGTATTTAACTGAAGGTAAAAATCGAGAAAAATAGTACCTTTACAGGTTTACAGACCACCTATTTAAGAACTGCTTTTAAAACGACAAAAATAAATAATCAACTATTTTTTTAAGATGTCAATAATGGAATCTATGAATAACGAAATACTTCTTTTCCATTTCATCTTTGTATCAAGCGGCATGACAGAATTGGAGGATAAGCTGCAGGTGTCTTAGGCCAACAAATTTGCTAGGCAACTATTACATAGTTAGGTTAGATTATGTTATTTCGTAATTAAGATCAAAATGACAAAGTAACTGAACATGCAAGACTTACTTATATACAATGTGATATTCAGCACATTAAAACAATAAACAGAGTGGGAGCGGAGCACTGTTCAATCTCATCAGTGAAGACATAATCTGGTTAAAAGATAAAATGATTTGTTTTCAGCAAGTTTTTGCTGAATGTGTTCTATATCATAGACTGACCTCCATAAAAAAATCTTGAAATCACCAGCGTGGAACATGAATATAATTTAGAGTTTTAATATGATATATTTAATGAAAAATCTTAAGAAGTGGAATTTGATGTCACAAAACCATCTAGAAAGGTTGCCCAACTCTAAATGTCAAACCTTGAATTAATGTTAAATATCCTAACATTCTAAAAATGAAATAATATTTTAACATGTCAACCTTTTGACCTTGTAAAGTCCGGTTTAAGCCACATTTATGCTATCTCAATTATCTTTGAAAATGCGGAGAGCTTAACATTTGCTTATCAAACTACATTTGAACTAACTACATGGACATCCAAAATATATAGTCTTGAAAATTAGTTCTAGGTAAAAGTTCTTGTTATACATCATTTTAGAGGTCCTAGTAAGAACTATACATTGCCACTAAACAGACCTCGAAAGTATAAATATGAAGTTATTGTATTTTAAAGTTCAGATAATATTATACAAGTTATATATATATTGAATGTCAGTAATTATCTTAGTGAACATCACATCGCATTTGTGGAAATGAATTATTCCACTTAAGAACGTTTAAGAGGATGTAAATGTATTATGCTTAATATAAAATCATATTGTAACTCCATTTATTTATTAATTATATTTCCAGACCATTCCTTCGTTTTAAGCATGATCACCATTGGTAATTTGAGTGGACATTTTGGAGGAAGGTCGGGGGATGCCATGGAGCACATTTCATAGAAATCGGCTGCTCAAAAATCACCTCACTTTCCAGATTAACTTAATTACAATATGATCTTTAGATTCTCAATCCGAGTTGTATTGGAATTTCCATGAATGGCAATGAGCAATATAGTATTTAAACATTAGATAACTTTGTATATCAAAAGAAAAATATATTTCATTAATTTTAGATCGTTAAATGAGGGGCCTCCCGTTAGTAAATAAGTACAAATATTCAATCCTAAAATATTTAAATATTACTTCATCTTTATAATTTAATAATCAAACACACTATGATTATTCCATTTTATAGATCCGAGAGAACACTTCATTAGGTCATCATGTTCTCCTCGACATCTTTGAAGTTATTTTCTTTATAAAATCTCTCTCTACTACTTTAAATTGAATTATTGAACAGTCAAAAAATAACTTTAAAAAAGTTTCACAAACAATTATAATTTTCCTCTTATCAAAATGATTTTCCGACGGTATTTATGATATTTCTGCAGTAGTGTGTACTTAAATTTTAATTGTTAACAAATATACTTCGTTGAAAGATACATTTTGCATAATATACAAAAATAAATTTTAAAACAAAAAATTACATAAAATATCAGTTAAGTACAAAATAAAATTAAACAAAATTATATTTGTTATTAAAAAATAATTGACACTCAAAAACAAAAATATATATGAAGGGTGTTAGTGAACTCTATTAATTTTTTTTCTCCGGTCAAGACAAAAATAAAAAATAAACATTAGACAAAGCTGCGTCTAAATCCCTTCGTTGAGCCGCTAGCAACCATTTTCTTTTTTTCACATAGTAATTTGTATTTATGTGACGAATGGTTTTACTCAGTTCATATTTGGTTATGAAGCTTTAGCATATCAATGTACATTTCGGGGGAAAGTTATTTTTTCCGATGTGTATTTTGGAAATGGCGGCCAATTAAATTTGCACAATAAAAATATCTCAAAACCGGTAAACCACAAAGAATGACTTAGAGTGTGGTCGTAGATAAAATATAAATTGAAATCACCGATAATTACTTACCTATACTATAGATAGAGATGTATACTTATAGGCGTAGACGAAATTCAATTAGATGTTTCATTCTCTAAGAATGACTCAAGCGTTTAAATAAAGCGCTGGTCACTAAAATGACTGATAGGTCAAAATAAAAAAAGTATTTCAAAATTACCAATAATAATTTTCGCCACAGGCATATATGAAAAATTAAAGTTGATTTAATGTTACGATCACCAATGATGACTCATAGGGTTCCCTCCAGTACCACCAGTGGCAGCCAGTTGATGGCTCATTCCCCAAGAGTGAGTCAGAGCCGTCGGAGCGTGGGTGAAGGTGTAACAAGTGCCGCCAACAGAGTAAAAACAAATATTGCAGTTGCACAAATGCACTCACAACGTCTACAGTTGCCAAGTGGCGAGATTTATGTGCTTTGAGGCGGTCTATTTGGAGGCTGGGGCCGATTGGAGCTTGGATATATAAATACTCAAGCATCATTGCCCTGAGTATTAACTTTAAGTTTGATTATATCAAGCTCTACATAAATATAAAATATTACATATATTTATAAATATATACTTTTTTCAAGTCAGTATAGCATTCGGTTAATAGGGCTGCTAGGATTATAAAATAAAATAATATCATCCATTTATGTATAAGATGGATGGCTTCCGTTCAGTGACAAGTCTATTATTAGATGTGCCGCTAACAAAAGAAGAACTCAACAAAGAGAAAAATTCCATAAAATATTTGGCAAATAAAAATTATTAAAAACCAATGATTATCGACAAAATGATCAAGAATATTACAAGAAAGGAGAATCGAAAAGCAGACAATAAAACAGAGAACCAAGATAAGCACTATATAAAAGTAACTTCAGTAAATACTAACTTCACTATATAAAAGTAACGTCAGAATAATAAAAAAAGCAATATGAAAAACTTTTGATAAAACAGATCTAAATATAAGCTTTTCAACCCAAAATAATGCCTTCCATCTAATTGAAAAAAACCATGTAAAAAGAAAGAGAGAGGAATCTATGACTTCATTCAATCAGGGGTATACAAAATCGAATGTTTGGATTGTAATACGTTTTATATAGAGCAGATAGGTAGGTCATTCCAATCCAGGTTTAAAGAAGATATACAAGCATTAAGAAGTAATAACAGAACAACAAATAAATCAAATATTGCGGAACACCTCCTGTCTGCCAACCACAATTACTCAAGAATTAAAAAAAACTTACACATCCTAAATTGCATGCCTAAAGGAGACAAATGAATCCCCAAGAAGATCTATAAATATTCATAGCATGTAAAGAAACCCCTCAAGATCTCATAAATCATCGAATTCCAAAAAAGTCCAATATTTGGAAAAATTACAAAGTTGTATATCAAATAGATTAAAGAGATTGAGCCAGAAATGTAAAATAAATGAAAATTAATATTATTGTTTTATAAAAATAAAAACTAAGTTAGATATTTGTAAATTTATATCATCATGAAGATGGGCTTAGTCCCGAAACATGTCATCAGAAAAATAAAGATTTACCCAAAACAAGGGTACCTTTTCTAAATATCGGTAAATTAATATTGTGTAGAATATTTACTTATTTATTTTCTATTAACAGCTTGTACAGTTTTACAAACCATTTATACTGAGCTTAATATGGGTTCAAACGTCTTGTTAAAAAGTTTTTAATAATTTGAAAATAATAAACACGATTTCAGTCCATAAATTATACAATTATACAGTTAACATAGAGTGTTTTAATTGAAGCTTTGATGAAAACTATATAACATTTTAGGTGCCTATAAAAAATCAATTCTAATCTATTTCAAACACTTTGGAAAACAAATTTCTTCCTTGAGCTAAAAATTGAACGATTGCAAATGAATTTTATTTTAAATTATTTAAGTAAATATTTAATTATATTTACTTATGCTAAATTTAATAACAAAAATTGACAAAATTAACCAAGTTTGCCGATAATATAAATAAGAAATATTTCATATTTACTACAATAAAAATGAATTATTTAATGATATAATTAATATATTATAGGCCTAATTTAACAACTCAGAACTTGCTGATCATGAATCCAGATTATACCAACGTTACAGTTGCACGTCTTGTAATAAAAACTGTGTCAGTTTTACCGTGTTTTGTGTCTTCAACCAAAGTGCATTTTCTTGTAGGAAGGACTTGGTTTTTTCACACATACTCTTCGTCATTTTATCATTATTTACGATAGTAAACTATCCTTATAGTATGAGATAGTCATATAAATATAACACTCTATGTTGTTTGAATTTGAGTTATTACATAAATTGTGATTTTTAATTTCTTTCACAAATGTGTCTAATTAAATTATAAAACTAATTAATTATATATTTTTATAAAATTTTAAATTTTATTTAAAAAAAGATGACTTATTCCTATAAAATACTAAAGGAAACAGGTATTGTTATTATTATTATTATTATTTCAATTTAATATTAGTCACATTAATTAAATTAAATTAATGTAACTTATATTTAGGTGGCCAAAGAAATTAATATCAATGTAATTTGTAACATCTACATTTTTGTACTATATATAAAAAAATAAAATTCGTATTTTTAACATTATACTTTCTTTGTATTTCATTACACTTTCTATGTTTTAAAGATAAAATAGCGTATTTATGTTTTATATAGGCCTAAATAGGTTCTCATATTTTAAATTGCATCAAGAAACTTATGGATTACGTACAGTTAAAAGTATAAAATACAAGGACGAAGATTACAATTAAGAGTACACTCCATAAATATTGTTTTAAGGAAAAAATATCATAAAAAGTTTTTTTTTACAAGTGATTACCTTATAA
Organism: Neoaliturus tenellus; assembly: GCA_030545055.2. Classification (NCBI taxonomy): domain Eukaryota; kingdom Metazoa; phylum Arthropoda; class Insecta; order Hemiptera; family Cicadellidae; genus Neoaliturus; species Neoaliturus tenellus. Next base: position 2,296,002 of record CM061536.1, read on the forward strand.
GTGCCTTACAAGTGATTGCTTGTAATTACTTACTACATGCGAGTCAGATTAGGACTCTCATTAAAAAGATTAGTACTAATATTAAACCATTTAATAATTTATTTAATACTATCCGTTACTTCTTAAAGTTTGTATTAATCAGATAATGAAAACAGTTTCATGCTATGTTGAATACATTATTACACATTATGTGTAATGACGATAAAAATAATTCAAGTATAAAAATCTGTTTTAAGAATCACATTTTATCTGTAGAGTACTGATCACCTGACACTATGGTATTTTTTTAATTATTATTATTAAATTAGAAAATAAACATGTCCTTTAAAATTTTGGAAAAATGTAGACTTGTTTCATACATGGCTGTAATTATAACGTCTTGATATTAAAATAATTTTATCAGCATTTAGAATAATGTATATATAATGTATTTTTATAACACTGTAAGACTTTTTCATTACTACAAAGATCAAATTGTTTTTCTGTTACTGTTTTATGAATGGTTTGTAAATCAATCTAGATCTACCACAATTAATCACCATTTTATTATTCTATATTTGAATGCTACAAATTATGACTGCAATCCACGATGAAACCAATTACTAGGCGTATTAAAGTCTTACATGAACATAATCAGGGGTTTAAAAAACATACAAATCCTAATATTGAATAAAACTTAATTGAAAAGGCTAATTATTAGATTATTACAATTTCGGCTAGTCATTTGTCCTAATCAGCGCCGACCAAATTAAATACCAAAATCAATCACCAAGCTTATTGGATCTGCTCATAGTTTTCTGTTATTAATAGACCAATTTACATACTACCGGTGTTTCTATGGATTTTGTGTAAATAAATGCTTCAAAGACTTTTCAAAATAGCTGCTAAAGAATACCATATAAAAATAATATACTGTAGAAATGTTTCATTACACTTATTTAGGGACTGGCTAATCCGTCAGTGGATTTCCATTAACAAAAAGATTATAGAAAAAATTATACAAAAACAAAATTTTAAAGTTTTTTTTTTTTAATTTTTATGTTAATTCTCTTATGGTATTGAGGGGAATTACTGTTTTCCAGTTTGGAGGACATGATTTGTGTCATACAACAGAAATAAACCTCTTAAACGTATAAACGTATTAACACTCCAAATCAAGTAAAAATGTTTTAGAGTCGTAATTAAAGTAAAAGAAAAATCTTTAATGCGCCATAGAAAATTTACCCATGGTTAGCCAGACAAACATAAAATATAGCGTACAACTAATACAAACTTATAAAAGCTTTTAAAATGGCAGAATAAATCCTATCCTATAATACAAACATTGTCTGAAGCGATGTATTTCTATGATCTCGAAATCTATCGGGTAGATTTTGCTTAAACTTTGTATTTGGGAGAGTGTTTTAGTTCAAAAAATTAGAACCAGCCTCAACCATTAGTAAAAATGGTTTTTGTATCTAATTTTATAAATTGTAATTTTTTAACATTGGTCTTTTGATTTGCCATCAAGGCAATGGAATAACAACGACAAGAAAGGGAAACAAAAAAGAGGATTCTACTTTCAATCATTGGTTTGAAACAGCTGTCACCTGTAAAAATTCTAGTTGGCAGTATTACCATGATACTATAACAAAAGTGAATTTAACCGACGAGCAAGGCCGGTTAACCCGATACTTTCTTGAAAAATGCATACAATTAATCGAGAAAAATCATTTCTTTTTAAATCCGTCAAACAGAGGTTTCCAATAATTTTATTTAAACACTGCATAACCAAAAATCAGTTAGAACCAATTATACCATACCAAGATCAACATCCATTCGACATCCACATTGAGGATTATTTAACACGGTGAAGCAGTTAATTTACACAGTAGTGAGTAATTCTTAATCATAGAGATATTTTTTACTTAATTCCACTATTTTTTAATATGAATAAACAGTACTGGCAAAATGCTTTAGGCTTCAATTTCCTAGGCTTTTTAAAATTCCCTTTTCCTTAAAATTGGTATGGTTTCATACTCTTTTTGCCAACACAAGGTTGCTCTATAGAAAATATTAAATTTAAATCTTTGAAATTCGTTATGAAAATGCTGTTTTGCTCGTCTAAATAACCTCATGTGCTAGCTCATTATTTTTTAGATGATATGTATTATTAATCCCATGTTAAAATTATTTTTAAACAAAATAAAAAAATTTATGTTAAAGTTAATGTTGGCATTTAACGTATAGTACCGGGGAGCCGAGCTTCGCTCTATAATTATGTTGTAAAATGTTGCAAAATGTTTAAAGTTACATTTAAGTTTATCAAGTGAGGGTGAGATGTCAGAGCACGCCTTCAGTCTTCCCTTTTTTATAGGTCTTTTTTTACTTCCTCCTCGAGAATATTGGGGTGGGAGAAAAGTTTTTAAAATGTAAATTAAGAACTTAAACTTACGATAGAGGTTTTTGATAGCATTTTCCTAAAATAACATTTTTAATCTATATATAAAAATGAAAGTATGTATATTTAAAAATGAAAGCTTTGTGTGTCTTAAATAGGCACAAAGACTACTGGACTGATTGACCTGAGGTTTTGTTAAACTATACTTTATTTATCAAACAGAAAGATTATAGGCCTATTCCTGTTATTTATAAGCTTCTGGGCTTTGCCCTATTGGCCCTGCATATGTATTGTACGTAGAAATTTAAACGTGTATACAATATTATAAAACTTGAAACTGGGTAAGTTTTGTTCAAATTTATTTATTCTTTAATTCAATTTATTAATAAATAAACAGGTGTTAAAATTTATTCTTTACTGCACTGGATCATTTTGTTTATTTGGTAATTTTACTTTTGCAAAATTATTAGACCATCTCTTTCCATTCAACCAATCTGCAGCATCTATCTATATATTAATAATCAAGCATGTTTCATTTCCTCCTTTTTTTCTCAGCTTGTGTGCATCGTAAGAGAAATCCGCGCATACCGTTAGAAAGGTATTGTGCTGTAGATGAGCAGAATCACGTTTAAATTCACATCGGCCCATGAGGCTACGCCCTACAAGCTTTCAAAGTTTCAATGTTAATCTTATGGGAGAAGGATAATTGATTGAATCATAAGACAGTCGTTATAATAACAAATGCTAGCAGCTAAGGAAGATCAGATGTTTCATTTATAAAACATTTTAAAATTATTTTCCTCAAGATCAACTTAATTTTTGGTCGAATTTCGACCAGTGGGCGATCTCTAGTACTTATTTAATACGCTAAGGTTTTTTTTGTGTTGAGAACTCCTCCTACAATTTTTAACCGATATTCAAGTTTTTGGTGTGTGTCGTTGGATAGGGCTTGTTCTGTAGTTGTTTCTGCTAAAAATCGATGAAAATCACACACAAAATAAGGGCGCTTTACACAAATTAAATTTGAGATTTTCCCATTAGAATAACATTGGGTTTGGGTTGAACATTTTAAACATCTGTTAATGTATAGCTGTAAACACGTGTAGTTTTTTGTGATTACTGATATTCACAATATTGGATTGGTCGGTTGTCGTTAATTTAGAACTAAATGTTACTTTTGTATTGTATCAAAATAAATTGCTCAATTCCGAGCAACAAGTAGACTAGTAATTCGTAAATAAAAATTACATGTGGCGTTCTTACACCATTTACCATTTTTACCATTTTTTTATCATCGAAATAATCTCTGCAGTCCTTGAAGAGAGGGAGAGTCGTCAATTCTTGCATGAATGTGTTTGTGTGTGTGTGTGTCATGTGTGGAGCATTTTATTTTTTATGGGAGTGATAAAATGAACTGACTTAGTTTGTAGTGAGGTCTTTCCAATAGATATTTTTAGTTGCTTTTTAAACATGGAGGCCTTCTGTTATTAATTTCTTTGAGACTATTTGGTAACAAATAAAACACATTTACCCCCATGTAATTAGGTTTTTTTCTGGTTTTGGTGGTTTAAGTTAAGATTAGTTTGATTTCTCAAACTAAGATTGTGACAGTTTATTCTTAGTTGAGGGCGATTGTATTTGTTGTAAACTATTATTTCAAAGAGGAATAAGGAAATGACGCTTAGGATGCGGTTGAGAATGAAGGAAGGTTTGCAATGTTCCTGAGGTCCAACTTGTTCCATGATTCTGCCGATTCTGGTTGCCTTCTTTTGTTGAATGAGGATTTTTTGAACATCTGTTTCATTTGCTGACCCCCAAACGATAATTCCATTCCAGACGTGAGAAGAAAAAAGTGCATGATACGCAGTTTTAGTTATGTCCTTGTTTGTTAATGTTCTGGTTCGTTTAAGAGCGTAAAGCACTTGAGATAATTTCTTTTGTATTTTGTCAATGTGATAGGCTTCCAGGTTCAATTATTTTCAACTATTAATCCTATAAATTTTGTGGTGGATTGATCTGGAGCATTATTGGTTTGACGGCAATTTTTAGCAGGTAAGAAGTCCGATGTTATAGTTTTTTTCTTGGTTTATTTTCAGTCTCAGGTAGTTGCAGGGAGTTTCGGATGATTGTAGGAGAAGGTCTACTGCTTGTTCATGGGAGTTAGGATTGGCTTTATAATTAGGAGATATGACTGTCGTGACTTCAGCGAACATAATACATTTTGACTGGTCTGTGAGGTGGTTAGGAAAGGAATTTATGTGTTTGAGAAAAAGCAGTGGGCCGAGGATGGATCCTTGGGGAATTCCTTGCGTAGTGTTCTGGAGTGACGATCTTACTTTTACTTCATAGTTGTTGTTGAGGTGTTCTATTTCCACTATTTGCTTCCGGTTTGTGAGATAGTTTTTCAGCCAAAGTAGTGCATTGCCTGAGATATTAAGTTGAAGGAGTTTGCTAATAAGGGTTGAATTGGTCCAGGCTATCAAAGGATTTTTCTGTGTCTATGAAGATTCCGGTAGCTTGCTTCCTTTCCTCCCAAACTCCCGAGATGTCTTGACAAAGTTTGGCTAGGGCTGTTGATGTTGATTTTCCTTTTCGGAACCCATGTTGCAAACCTGATATTAGACAGTTCTCTTCTAGATATTTGATTATTTGGTTGTGGATTGCTTTTTCAATGTATTTGGATAAAGTGGGCAGCACTGATACGGGTCGGTAATTAGATGCTTTGGATTTTTCTTATTTTTTGCATTTAGGGTAAACTATTTCTATTTTGGCTGCTTCAGGAATTTCATTTTGTTCTATGGAGGAGTTAATAATGTTTAATATGAGCAAAATTATTACTGTTTGACAATAACTGATTATTTTGTTGGATATTTGGTCGATTCCTGCAGAGTTTTTGGGTTTGAAGCTTTTAAACATATCTTGAAGATCTTTGATGCTGACTTTGTTAAGCTGGGTCAGGCCTTAGAGTTTAAGCCTTACTTTCAAATAAGGATGTCTCTGCTTATTCGTTTGTGTATAGGCCTACATGGACGCTACTTACATTTTTTAACATTTTTAATGATCAGTATGTCAATTTTTTGCAGACGATTTAGGTTCTAAGTCCACAATGTAGCTCGCTAAATGATGTCAATGATGTTGTTATTTCTAAGTCAACCCTTATTACTGAGTGGTGCAGTACAAAGAAACCCTGCATGAATGCTGAGAAGGTTCAGGATGTAACACTGTGTCTGGGCAGTAGATCCAGCAATGTCAAATCACTTAAGTTCTTGGGGTTGCATTTGCAGTCCAATATTAAGTGGCAAACACACATTGATTATTTGGCTTCAAAAATTGCAACAGATATTCATGATAAGATCACTAAGTGCTAGTATTTCTCCTGATGTCTTTCTCTGTATTATTCCGCATACATCCATAGTTTTATGTCATATGGAACCTCAGTGTGGGCTAACTGTTCTTATGCCATTGACATTGAAAGGTTTTTTTTATGTTGCAGAAAAAGGCCGTAAGATTAATGTGTGGCGTTCATAACCAAACACATTACAAACCACTCTTGATTCTCTTAAAATACTTACCATCATTGTTTGTCATGTCATGCTTTTTGTCAAGGACAATCTGCCAAATTTAACCAAAATATCAAATGTTCACATGTACTCCACAAGGTTTAGAGGTAATATTTCCACGTCAAGGTGCATGTTTTCAGCCACTGAAAATAGCCTTTGCTATCAAGGCATAAAAAATATAATGCTTTGCCTGTTAACATAAGAAATTTATCTAGAGCTAATTTTAAGAATGTTATAAAAAACTGGTTTAACAAAAGCCTCATTGTATAAGAATGAAGAGTTTTTTTAGGTTAAGTTTTTATGTAACAAACTAACTTTAGTTTGATTTTTTGACGATTGTCATAAACATTGCTATTGTTTCAATTGTCTTTAAAGCATTTCATTTTATTATAATCATATGATTTGCACCTATACTTTTCTTAAGGGCAAAAATTTGATTCATTATCTTACTATGTAATCCAAGGTTTTTGGTTTTTCGTGTTTATGAATTAAACTACCTGTTATTTTATACCCTAGAATTTATCGCTCAATACTGGGTTTCCACTCGTGCTTTTGAAGATTATGCCCAACCCCCAAGACACTAAGAAATTTTTTCGTTTTTAATACACAAACAGGCTACACGGTTAAAACATGGGACTTACATTTCGGAAAAAATTTTATAATCAGGTGATCGCTTCAATGCTTTTCTTATGGAGAAAAATGATTTTTATTAACGATTTTACTAAATATTTCGAGAGTTTTGAGCGTTTTGATGAATTAAACTACCATCATTTTGTACCCAAAAATAGTTATTTTCCATCCGGAACGCTCTAGCGCTTGTATTTCGCGAAATAATTTCCAACCACAAACCCCACTACAAAACTTTCTCGTTTAATATAATAGGATAGTATTCAAATGTTTTAGATTCCCGCATTTTTTCTATAAAAATGTATAGCCAACTACTGTTGTCTTGGTAAGGTAATCGTCAAATAGCATGTCCACATTGAGCCAAGAGAGTGATGGTTCCGTAATCTAATCGATGACGTTATGTTTGTGTTTCCGCCGTCAAAGACATCACTATTGGGCGACCAGATGTTGATGGGGTTTCCGGCCGTCACACTTGTCTAGTTTTTCATTTCCTCTGTTAAAAAACCCATAGGCTGTTGGTCATCTAAGGCCGGTTCCTATGTGGGCGACAGATGCGACGCGACGAGAGCGACAGCAGCGACAACAGCGACAAGCTTGCTTGGCCATTATGATATACATTGTAAATTGTTGTCGCTCCTGTCGCCCACTAAGAACGCTCCAATTCTTATACATATGTTTGAAATTTTGTCGCTCTCGTCGCGTCGCATCTGTCGCCCACGTAGGAACCGGCCTAATTGAGTCCAAGCGTGTCAGATTGGTATAAAACTCCACTAATACTTGTCTTAAAAATAATAATATGGTACAAATGACTTTTTTGAAAATCAATGTTGGCATTTAATTAAAAAAATATCAAATAACAAATTTTTTTATTGGAACATCTTTACTTTAAACAAATATTGATATCAGCTATTTTCACAGAAATCGTGAATCAAAATAATGGCATTAATAAACAAAAATATATTTCTAAGATCATTAATTTATTAAATTAGTCGAGTAAAATAATTGTGATTCTATTTTGGAAGATTACATACAGAACACGAATATTGGATTAATGTTATATCAGCATTTGCATTCTATTAGCAACTGATGCTATCTATGAACGTAATGCATGATTTAATGTTCATCGATACCAGCATTGTTGTAATATATCATTGTAATAAATTAATTAGCAATGATTCATTTGCTTATCATGTTAGATGTAAGCATGTTTTAAACCACGCTTGAACACTAATTTATAGTAAATCATATAGTGACATAACATATTCTACCAAAGCTCTAACATTAAATACCCAAATTTATTATATTTTGTGGTATCCTAATAATCATACAACAAATCAATATTCTACTTTATTATTATCATCTTAAAAGAACAAATACACTTTATTGAGCACTTATGCTACTAAAATGACGAGACAGTTAATTATTCTTGTGTATTCATGTTGTCTCTCCCGCTTATTTATGGGACAGGCGACAAGGTTTGGCCAAAGTAGTCGCAGGATGGTGGCTGTCTGAGGCGCTGAATAATTTATAGTCCAGAAACCCAATTGTTGTTTTAACTGAACCATGACTAAAAGGTTTTATAATTTTTATTTTCTTAATAGCCTTTATGTTAAAACTGTTTAACTGTTTCTATTCTAGAAATGTAATTAATGAATTAAAAGCATAAAATGTTTCCAATGTTTTAACATAGGCTACTTTAAATAGTTGGAAAAGTAATAGATCTATTTTAGTATTTATAATGTTATATTTTATTTATACAAATATATAACGTTTTATACATAAAATAGTATGTAGTTCATTAAGAATAATAACCCTATGACAATATAATCAACTATGTAATGTATGTTTAAATAATAAATTAATATTCGGGAAAGTCTCTCTTGAGATAGTTTGAAAAATACGTAAAGCTTGAAATTTAATCTAAATCATAGACCGTAGTATACGGTGTGGTAATTAGTTTTTGATCACATTTTTGGATTGAATAAATAAATAACTAAGCAAAATCTTACAAAAATCTGAATTGGTTTACCTAGTAGCATATTTCAAACAGTTTCTTTCACAATACTAGAACAAATCGCCGTTTTATAATTCTTTTTCCACGAAAATTAAACAGTTTCCAAATGCTCTTCAGGATTTGCAAGCAAAGTATGCATTCTGTACTTCAGTTTTTATTCAACTTCAAGCCATATTTTTTTCAAAGCACTGCTGGAGATATTTAATTCAGACCTTCTATTAAATAAAGAAAAAATTAAACTAACATAAAACCTATCGGAAAGAACTAAAAATAACTTGACATTGAATTGTTTGTTATATAATAAGGACTTCATGCGAAATGACGTAATAAAACTCTAATAAAAAAGATATAAATAGAATTGCGGGAACTAGGGAGGAAATATTTTCCCTCAGCGACTGGTCTTTTCATTTGAAATCCATCCGTGCATGTAGAATCTCGGTTTATTCGCTTTCCATGATGTAGAAATTTAAATACCGTATATTCCCGAATCATGGGAAATTCTTAATTAATGATTCTACAAAGGGATTAAAAATTGCAATGTAATATAAACGATGTGTAGACACAATTAAAATGGAAAAATTGTGTTGTAAAATTCAAACTTTTTTTTAACTGTTTGAATCATTTACATTATGACACCTTTAAGCAAACAACGTAGTGGGAAAAATGAATCAGACTTCTTCTCCAAATTTCTTATTTAAAATAATTACTTAACTCCAACTTCAAGTTCCAACACAGTTCTACACTAAGTTAAAATTAGGATTTAAAAAGTTTAGAGTAGACTTTTTAATTGCGAATGATATTCAAAATAATGGCACAACATTTAACAACTACCTAAAATTTGACATTAAGGTTTTTTTATTAAATTTTAAAATGTATTAATTGTGCTTGAATTCTAGTTCTAATAATGTTAAAAATGTTATTAAGTTTTGATAATGTTGCTATGTAGCCTATATAAGACCTAAACCAAATTATATTTGTTGGCAAATAGGACTCTTAAGCTATTATGGTTTTAAGGCTCTGTAAAACAACACCGCTGTATTTAGCATGACATACATAGGTTACTATTCTGCTGGTTATTTATTATGAATGGCAACCTAATAATTTTACATGGCATCAAGACTTTACACAGTAAAGCATAAATCATGTATTTTTAATTTAATTTTAAATCTACAAGAGTTAAAACTATTTAAAAAAAAGAATTCAAAAATTTACAAAGCACTTAACATATGTTCGAACACCATATAACATATAACACATATAACATATAACACATAACATATGTTTCATATGTTCGTTGTATGAATAAAATATTTCCATCTAATGACCTTCAATTCGATAAAAAAATTAAATAAATTAGAGTTTTATACTTAAAATTTTGCAGATGTGATTCGATTTGTAAAGATAAAATTATTCAACTACTATACCATATCTATTTCACTTTCGATTGTCCAAAATGGTAATAGTTAATATTACAAAAGCTAACAGTGAAAATTTTTTTAAGTATGAAACTTAACACTTGTTGCTGTGTGACGATTTAGTTTGTGAATGTTCTTGGGATGATTAGTTTTCGTAAACAGAGCTGCCAAATTACTTTAGAAATTAAGCAAGAAATGGATATAATTCAAAATGGTAGGCTAAAAATTAAGAATATTCGATATTATTTTTATTAACTTACGTTTAACCTAACAGTTCAACATGTATCACCAAACCTCTAGTTACAATACTGATTGCGTAGTCTTTTTTATTAAATCGCAGAAATTTTCACATCACAGGTAATGTAAAGTTTGATTGTGTTTACATTATTTAGGTTTCAAACTGGTTGACCGGAAAATTGCAATGACTCAGTTAAAAAAACAATCAGGTTATCATTGTCCCAATATTTACGGTACACCTTAAAACAAATTTACTCTATATTCTAGTTCTTTACGATTCGTGTCAGTAGACTATTAGTCAGGTAAAACATACGTTTTATTAACATATTAAACCTATTTTGATATTTCGTTTATTAATATATTAATACTACTACATAAAACTAGAATGAATCCTATAGTATAATACGAGTACTGACTGAAGGGATGTGTGCTCCATGATCTCAAAATCTAGCGGGTAGATTTTGCTTCAACTTTGCATTCAAGAGTGCTCTGGCCCAAAAATAAGCTTAGAAACAGCCTCAACCCCAGAAAAAATCTAATTTGGTCTAAGTTCAACTTTAAAAGCAGTAATTTTTTTAATTACCCTGATGGGTTGCTATTTTGGTAACGAAATAACAATGAAAGGTATACAACAATAAAGGAAAATTAATGTTAAGCAAACTTTTTGAAAGAGCTATTAACTTTGAAAAGGTATAGTTGGTGGGTATCGAATAGCTTTATTAAAATGACACTTTATCAAAACTGAATTAAAACCAACGAGCAAGGCTTAGTTAGTTTGGTACTATCTATTGAAATTAAGGTAAACAAGAAGCAAGATATATATTACATAACTTTTCTGTTAAAATCATAGATTTACTAGAACTAGAGATCGCCTCCTGATCGAAATTCGATCAAAATTTGAGTTGATCTGGCCCAAGAAGCTTAAAAACATTTTACAACTAAAACATCTGTTCTTTCTAATTTTCTAGCAGTTGCTTTTACAACAGCTGTCCAATGATTCATTCAATTCTTTTTGCTCCATAAGATTAACATTAGAACTTTGAAAGCCTGTGGGGCGTAGCCCTGGAGTCCGATGTGAATTAGAATGTGATTCTGCTCATCTACATGACTATACCTTTCTAACGGTATGCTTGGATTTATCCTACGATGCATACGAGCTGAGAAAAAAGGAGGAAATGAAACATGCTTGCGTATTAATATATAGATATGTGAGTTTACAATAAATCACAAGTTTCTTTGAAAATATGGCTAACGATATTGAACGGTTAAAAAACCGTTATAGAAAAACTTTAACCATAACTGCAAAAAGACGATGATAGTAGATAGATAGACAGTGTGAGTGAGAAGGAGTGAGAGGAAGACAGTACACCTCTATTCTTGTCTCTCTCTTTCCATCAGAATATTCATTTCATCGTCAGCCGTGCGGAACTAATCTGGGTTTTATTCACGTTTCCTTTTCTGCGTGTTTAAAAGCATTCGTTTCATTACAACACGAACACGACACGACGCTTCAACAAAGGTCTGTAGTTTAGTAAGTTGTTGAAAACTAGTATTCATGAACTAAAAAGTTAAAATTTATAGTTAACTAACTAATATTTATGTAAATAAATATAACTTATATATGTCAAATTTTGATAATAGGGATTTTTCGTTATTATATTATTTTACTTTTACAATCAGTTTTTAAAATAAACGTTTTTGTTCGTCGATGTGAACTTTATTTTATTACATTTACGATAAGGATTTTATATTGTGCATAAAGCACTTCCTTTCCAATAAACACATAATTTGGCATCAAGAAGAAACTTCCCGTTATTAAATAATATTGAATATTCTATGACTAAAAAAGTTAATAGATAAAACCAATTTTGCTAGATTTTTACTCTTTAAAACTTAAATGGTTCTGTATTATGTGTAACCAATTTTAATGCTTTCTTTGTGTAACAAAATAGTAACACTTTGTAAGTAGTGGGGTTTTGCCGGTTCTGGCCCATTTCAAGGCCAAGCGGTTCGAACCGGCAGGTGTGGTTGACAGTGATGGGTGTGTTTTGTAAGTGGGTCAAGGCCATCCGGAGGGAGTTTTAAAAAAGCGGAGCCGCGAGGGGCTCAGTCGGGGCGGGGACTCGGGACGGGTCGGATCGGAGCGGGAGCGGCGGGCGGAGGGAGGGTTGTTTTTTTTTTTCATTTATTTATTTTAATCGAACCCCATCAGTGATCGTAGAATAGCCTCCACGTCGTTTGCGGCAGTAGTGGTCACCGCATCGCTCTGTACCGGGCGGGAGCAGGTGTTCGTTGTAGGCGTGGAGGAATTGTCTGTGGGACTTGGTGCAGTGTTAGCAGTAGTCTCCGTAGTGGAAGTCACTTCAGGGGACTGCACCGGTGAACCCTGTTGTGTGTCCATGGTTGCAAGAGAGAGAGAGATGAGAGCTTTTAGGTGTTTACCGTGTGAGGCGATAGAGAGCAATGAGACACGAGTCGGAGGATGTCCGATGATATAGACCCGGTAAGATGGTGAAGAAGAAGAACTGGACGGGACCGTCAATAGGCGTGAGAAGAGGGAAATGTTGGTACTTCACCATGTCAGTCAAGACTGTCTGTAGAATAGTATCAATAGTACAAGTGTTGCCAAGGTGAGGTGGTGCAAAATACAAAGGGTGAAACCTGAACCGTTTCTTAAGTCTAGCCACCGTACTACGCGGTTTTGAAACTGCAGGTGTAGAATGCTGTTGTAAAATATGTTTTGTGCGCAAAAGTTTCAGCTGTAAAGTGTGGGAAGCCATGATTTTACATGTGAACCGCTTGAGAGTAAGCCGGCAAATGGTCAGCGGCCGCGATTGTGTCTGAATATATAGAAACTAATTAGCATATAAAGCGGAAACACATTTTAAAGTAACAAGCGTTAGTTATAAAAGCGTCAGAGACCTACGGATAGTACCTCACCCGACCGATGCCGCCACCGAAATGGCATGCGCGCGGCGGCAACCCCCCTTTTTATGCGATCGATGAGTCACGTGCGACGCCCCTCCAACCCCCTCCAATCCCCTCCAACTCCCTCCCCGAGAAAACCGCATAAAAGAGCGAGGTTTGCGGGAGCTCGGTTATTTGTCAGTCGGCCGCGGCTACGGTCACAAGAGTCGGAGGAAGAGACGGATAGTTTAAGAAAAGTATCGGTAATAGCGGAAGTTAATTAATTAATTATTCAGTTGTAGGATTGCGAGTATCGGCCTGTGGATAAGCAAGTGGGGCCGCAACTGTGATTGATCAGGTAACTACCGTATCATAGCAATAATTGTAATATTAGACGGTAGTAAAGTGTATAAGGTGCAGGTGTGCAAGAAATGCTCCGTGCACGATGAAGTAGGATTACGATACCCATGTGTAAGGCTTAATCTTATGGTGTAGTGTTAACTATAATAGTAGCCGGTTGTAAAGTGTATAACCTGCAGGTGAGCAAGAAATGTCTCTTGTACTGTAGCAATAATCATATTAGTAGACGGTTAGCAAGTGTATTATCTGCAGGCGTGCAAGAAATGTCTCGTGTAATGTAGCAATAAGTATAATAGTAGACGGGTGTAAGGTGTATTACCCGCAGATGTGCAGGAAATATCGCGTGCACCATTGCACAGGTAAATCCTGTAGTGTAGCACTAACTATATTAATATGACCGAGAAGTAGCGGTTAGAGTTTAAGTGTTGTTAAAGTAAGAGAGTAATCTGCATAGTAAGGAGGAAACAGGTGTGTAAGAATGGAACCTGCAAATAATCAGTGTGAGTTGCCTGCACGCGATGTTAATTAGCATACGTAGTTTAACAAAAATGGAAAATAGACGCGAAAATAAAAGTGTGATTTATAAAATGATTGTTGTAGTGTTAAGAAATAGTGTAAAAAAAAATTAAAATGTTAAGTGTTAAAAATAAATCATATGTTATAGTACTATGTGGTATAAACTCACGGATCTGTTGTTTACCGCTGGGGTGTCAGCCCTCTATATGGGCGGCGCGCGAGCTTTCCTTCGTTTATATGCACGCGGATGGTTACTCATGCATGACCCCCCCCCCCCTTCCGGACCGGAACCGGAACCCCCCCCCCCTTGACGTCACAACGTCTTAGGTGTAGCGTGTAAGAAGTACCGACCAGGCCAAGGATTATGTGTGCATTTGCAAACAATAGTCTATTGTATGTTAAAAACAAGTTGCGTGTACCGGAGGTTTACTTCCGCTGCAACTATAATTAAGCGTCGGAAGAGGGTGGATAACAATCGACGATAATTATGCTGTCACGCGATGGGGAAAGCTGCGGATGTAATTTGATGCTATCAAATGCAAATCGAGAGGTACAAGGCTCCTACTTGTCAGCGGATGTAATTTGATGTTATCTAATGCAAATTGAGAGATACAAGGCTCCACCTGCGTTTTGCCCGACCCACATGTAACAAAGCACATCCGTTTGGAATTTTCCATTGACGTTGCTGGAAGGTTCCATACCCCCTTAAACCCCTACCGCTGCCCCCACCACTCTGCGAACCGAGAACTACCCCGACGACTATTGCCGCCGCAGTTGGGCTCGGAACTCCGGACGCGGCAGTCCGACCCAACTCAGAGGGCAACTCAAATGTATAAGCGGCCGATATATATTTGAGTTACTCTTGTTGTTAGGCTATTACTATTTAATATTTGTTGTGTGTGTGTGTGTGTGTGTGTCTATGGTTTTTATGCAAAGCGTTATTTGGTTTTAGTCTTAAGATGTGTTAGTTGTAAGGTTTAACTTGCGCATTGCGATGTTAGCATTAAGGTGTGTTATGGTATTATTTATGTTTAAGAAATGTGTTTTTTAATTTTAAGTATTGGGTTATGGTGTGTGTGTGTGTGTGTGTGTGTGTCCATGTCTGTGTTTATCTGTGTACTAATAATTTTTTATATTCCACAGCTAGCTGTTAGGATGGGTAGATTAAATTAAAATGTAAATGTAAATTAAAGAAGTTCGATTGAACTTCATTAAATATGGGTGGGACATGCGCGTTGTGCCCTAGGCAGCGCATTTTTTTTATTGTTTTCGATTTTTGTTTTTGATTTTGGTCAGGCAAAAATATGATTGGGTGGGTTTAGATTAAGGGTGGGAGGTTAGAGTTGCGTCTTGCATTACCTGTTCCAGAGTCCCTATTGTAAAATTGGAATGGTCAAGTCCAGTGCTCAGGCCCGAGGCTGGCCGCCCGTATCACAGACTACCAAACTGGATCGCCACGTGCGTGCGGGCCAAAAATCGGGATCCCTAGCAAGACGTAACTTTTTGGGTTGGGATTGGGAGTGTTTGAGGAACACAGGGTGGTGGAGACGGTCCTGGCCGCCTCCATCACCTTCGATCATTATTATTTTTTGGTGACCTTGACCTCAATTCACTCATGCATAACCCCCCCCCCCTTTCGAACCGGAACCCCCCCCCCCCCCGAGGTCACTTTCACTTGTTGCGTGTGCTGTGTCACTATTTATGCGAGGCCGACTAACGGGTCTGTTTATTCTGGTTCCAGCTGCCAACGCTGCCGCATCAGAGCCATGTCGACTACTACCACCACTACTTCTACAACTACAAGTACCACTACTACGTCTGCACCTATTGCACCGCCTGTACCGACGAAGAGACTTCGCCTGAAGAATGTGCCGGACCACATGTTGCAGCGGATGGACACACCGTCTTCCTCGTCCAGAACTCCTGCTCCGGCAAACATTCTTCTTCAAGCGATGACTGTTCTTGGGAGCATCTTCTCACCACCTCCGTCACCAACGAACGCGGGGCAGCCTCCAGAAGACCGGTCTGCCGCAATGGGCCCACCGCAGAAGGAGGTGCCTGCAATGCCACCACCGCAGAAGGAGGTAACGGATGTCCCAAGAACTGCTGAGCCTCTTCGTCCGGATACACCTTTACTACTCAATTCTATTCACTCTTATATTTCCTTGCCACCATTAATCACGCCTATTCCTGAATCTACTCCTTCTCGTCCTATCATTCCTGTTTTAGAGCGAAAAAAGAAGCTTTTCAAAATTGCTCCTTCAGAGCGTTATCAATTATTAATGAAAGAGCGACGCAGGGCATTTAAAAATCCGCGTAAATGTCCTGAAGTGCTCTGTAAGGGTCTTAAAAAAGGATTAGTTTGTGGTAAGAAATGTGTTTTAAACGAAAAGTATTGCCGTTTACATGTCGTGAAACACATTTCTGCGCCACAACTGACTGTGGTCTCCCACAAGTCTTACCCTCCCACCAGGTTGAAGAGATTGAAGGAAGGTTTGAGGTACTTTTTTGTAAGTAGAACGGATAAGAGCAATAGAATTGTAATAGGGTGTAACGGCTATAAGTGGGCAATAAAGCTCTCCGTACCTCTTAGAACCAAAAAAGCGATCAATACACTTGATGCGAAAGACTTTCTCTTCAAAGGTGAGGATGGTTGGACTAGGTGGGGGCGAAGTAATTATTAGAAAATCTTAGCTTTTTTCCAAATTCCAAATTGTTGGCAAAAAATAATGGGAGAGAAACCAGCGCTATGATAAGTGCGCTGCGTTTCTCTCCCATTATTTTTTGGCCGCTCTAAGTCCCGTGACCTACTTTCATGTGACCTTGACATTGACCCCCCCCCCCTTCCGGACCGGAACCGGAACCCCCCCCCCCCCCGCCGCTGATTTTTCATTGACTTGCCTATATAAGAGTGTGGCGGTTTGTGTTGGAGCCATTCCTTGCTAATAATAGTTAGGGCGAACATGTCTCCCCGAGATGTTCCAATATTTTATAATAAATGTACAAAGATTGGAGAAGTATTGGAGGTGGACGAAGAAAGCGACGAAGAAAACAATGAAGAAATTGAAGTGCCCTTGTTAAGTGAAAATGTTGTTACAAGAATATTTTTGGATATTAATTCTCCAATGGATATTATAGGAAGGTTTGTAATTGAAGCTATGACATGGATAGAAAACGGAAGATTAGTGAACATAGCATCTCCAATTTTAGTTGATGATAGACCCACCTTTGGTGTATATTGGCGTAACATTGATCTGTTATGGCTATGGGCGGAGGCATATGTGGAGTATTTGCAATTAGAAGAAAATGTAGGGTTTAATCATTACTTTTCGGCTTTGGTTTTAAACTACTAATTTTTTAACATCCCACTAAAAAATCATATCCCCCCCCCTTCAAATTTTTACTGTACTGGCGAACGTTATAAAAGCAGCTATCACATGTGTTTGCTCATTATTTGTCTTGTTGCTATACGTTAAACATGTATAAGAGACTGGATTCGTTTTTTGCTGAGCACACAGAAGTTTGGCCGCTATTGTATAGGTTATTTTTGAAAATTGAACAAAACATAATGAGGGATATGGGCATGGGGGTTAGTGTGTTTGTGTACCGTCGTGATGCGTACAAAGTATTGTGTGCATGTCGAGTAAGGATTGAAGTTTTAGAAATACTGTTTCCATGGATGCTGCACGTACGTAATCTTGTAGAAGGCATGAAGATAGAGGTGGAAGTGGTTGCAATGCAATACAAGCTGTCTGCGGAAGAGTAATTAGAGCAAGGCAAGTTACAAATTTTTATAATTGACCCCCCCCCCCCCCTTCCAGTCTCCTATATATAAGCGAGGGTTCCACACAATCCTGTTCATTTTTCGTGTAACTGTTACTGGAGCCACATGTTCTTCTTTTAAACCATGTCTCCGAGAGATACCACTTTTATTTACATCACTGAAATTGTTATAGATCGTGAGATGGCAGAAGATGAAGAAGTAGAGCAAGAGGTAAATATTACGTTTGGACAGTTTTTGGAAGAAATAGTTGGAGAATTTTTAAATTTAAATGAACAAATGAACAATGATATTGGACCCGCTTCAAATTCAAATGTATCCTTTATGCACCAACCGGAAGAATTAACAGAATCTGAAGGTGAAGAAGAACAGCAGTCACAACTCTGGAATGCCGCTGCCCATGTTATTGATACTCCGCAACATGAGGAAACAAATTTGGAATAAAAATGGTGGGGGGAAAGATGAGGTAGTAGGCTATTTAAACGGTAGTCTGGCATGAGTAAAAATCATTTGAAAATGGATGAGCGAGCGAGAATGTACAAAGTGTTTTGTGAAGAGTGTGATAGAGTGTGGGTACCACCGGTGAACTCCTTCACATATTATTATCCATAATGAATATTCAAGGAAATTAGCATTTGATTTCATGTTGGCAAATGAAGATCTTAAATCTTGCGACTATCCTTATTTTCTTTATAACCATCTTGTTAAAAATGGTGCTAGCGTGACCGTTGAAATATGTATTCGTCATTTTTGGGACAACCGGTAAAGTGGTGGGGGAAAGGGGATAAATATGATGTAGGAGTGAATTTAGTTTTATTTTTACAAGAGCAGCCAACTACGATGCAACGTCCAATTTTGTATCATACGCTTATTTCTGATGCAGAAGAGGAGACCAGAAGGAGAAGAAGTGAACAATCAAGACAAACCCAGGCCAATATCAACATTGAATATTACAGACTTCAATTTCAAATTCCCGGAATGCGACTTGGAGAAAACCGAGTGAAAACTGTCCACGTAGCCGCTAGTTACATAAAACATTTAAAGCTACTATTGGAAGAAAAAAAAATCAAAAATTAAACAATTGGAAAATGAAAACAATAAAATGAAGAAAAAACTGTTAAGTTTGAAAAATGTGTGTAGTAATGAAGGTGTGGTTGAAGAAGGTGAAGAAGAAGGAAATGAAATATTAGGATTTTAAGTTAAAAAAACATAAAATGATAAAAAAATAATAAAATTAAAAATGTAAAAAAAAGTAGAGGTAGAATAGAGAGCGGGGAATAGATCACTTTGTGGCAATGGAATAACATGTCACTTAGTGCTCTATTCCCCGTTCTCGCGTTAATATTGCTTGGCCTTGACCTATAAAATAGTAGTAGGGATAAGTTATTTAAGCGGGTGGTAGGCAGTAAAACAGTTTAGTACGAATGTTACTCTCATCTACAACACGATGGATAGTCTTTTTGTTATTTGTTTGAGAAAAATAATTTGTGATGATTTCTTATTTAATCACATAATAAGATCAGGAGAATGTGTTATTCCCAATACGGTTAGAAATGCAATACACGAGTATCGAAGAGAACATTATGGATTTGGCATTATTGTTGCTTATAAATTTGCAGATGGGACCCGGCTTTGTCCAGATTGTGCACGAGCAGCTATAGATGATTGGGACGAATTTGAAGTTGAAGGAGGGTACGTTGACCATCGTGTTAAAGCACCGCTAATAAGATTTGTAGCTATGCGGGAAAGATGCACAATCTGTGCACAGGTCTTATGTAAATTTATTAGGTGTAGAACATACTAGAGTAATGGTATGGAGGAAAGGTCTAACTAAAAGTAGTGGGGGAAAGAGTAGTGGGGGAAAGAGTAGTGGGGGTATTGGTTATAAATGTTGCTTGGTAAAGGTTGATTTCATTACTGTCGCAGAATAACTGGAGTAAAGATGTCTTTTCACATGGAGATAAAAACTTTTAAAATTGTCGATGAAGATTGGACATTTGTTGCAAACTTTATAAGATCGAAAGAAGATGATGGAAGTTTGATGAAAGTATTTTGCTACATATTAGAAGGGAAAGATGAACAAGTGGTAAAAGATTATTTAACAAACAGTCAAATATCAACATCCAGCTCGCAATTCATTAAATTTCTAAAAGACAATAATGTGAATGCAAAATTGGAAGTTTGGTTTTTTGTTTAAACAATATGGTGGGGGAAAAATTGAAATGGTGGGGGGAATTGTGTATAAAAGAGGGTTAAAACACAGTAGGAGGTTCATTTATTTGCTAAAACTCTTAAGAAGAACATTGTGGGAAAAATGAGTGAACCAGTGGAAAATTCAACCCCTT
Organism: Neoaliturus tenellus; assembly: GCA_030545055.2. NCBI lineage: Eukaryota > Metazoa > Arthropoda > Insecta > Hemiptera > Cicadellidae > Neoaliturus > Neoaliturus tenellus. The sequence goes on from CM061536.1 coordinate 2,316,144, forward strand.
TAAAAAGTAAAGGAAAACAAATAACACATCCAAAATTGAGTGCTTTAGGTAAGGAACGGTGTAGGAAAGAAAGAATGGCGTTCCATCAATTGCAACTCATAGTGCCTTCATTGAATGTGTACAATACCAGGATACAAACATTGATGGGTGCAAAGAAATATATTTTGGAACTGTTGGACAAAATTGAAGTGTTAGAAAACAAACTGAAGACGAATAAAACTTCTGGTGTATGGAATTCGCCTAGTGAAATTCCTGTTTTAAAGATCGAGCCTAATGAACTTCCTGATACTTGTGCGTGGAATGCATTTCATGAACCTGATGAAGACTCTCCTATAAAGTATGAACCTCCTGCTGTGTAAAGATGACGGGTAACAAAAAATTAAAAAAAAAAATAAAACAGAAAAAATACAAAAAAATTAGATGTAGAATAGAGAGCGGGGAATAGATCACTCTGTGGTAATGGAATAACATGCCACTTAGTGCTCTATTCCCCGTTCTCGCGTTAAGTTTATTTGACCTTGACCTATAAAAACATGGAGGGGGAAAGTGTTGTGGTGGGGGAAAGTGGATAAATGAGGTTCGACGCGTTGTTGTACTCATTCCGCTCATAATATTCTTGTTTCTCACATCTCGCAGTAGAATCAGAATCATGGCAAGTGGAGACAATGTTTTGGACCTTACTACAACAAAAAAGGATGAACAACGTTTGAAAGTCCCGAAAAGTCATTTTAAAGAGTCGGCTCAGGTAAGAGAGGCGAGAATAAGACAAAAATACTACAAACTGCAAAGGCTAATACCAGGAGTGCGATTGGGAGAATCAAGGACTAGAACTATCGATATGGCCGCCGACTACATCAATCAACTACTTATTGAGTTAGCCATAAAGAATGAAAGAATACAGCAGTTGGAATATGAATGCAAAAGAATTCTACTACAAGAAGATGAAGAACCTATGAACTGTGTAATGAAAGACAGTCAATAAAGAAGAAGTGGAAGAAGCTACAAAATTATTTAAAATTTTATGTGTTAGTAAAAACAATTGGTTATTAATGGGACTTGATATAAACAGTGATGAGGTTAAAAAAAAAAAAAAAAACAATAAAACAATAAAAAAAATTGACATTTAATAATTGGCTGCTAATTTGGACTCACATTAGAGAGTGGGGAATAGATCACTTTGTGGTAATGGACTAACATGCCACTTAGTGCTCTATTCCCCATTCTCGCTTTAGGAGGTGTTGACCTTGACCTATTAAAATAGTCATATAAGTAGCTACACAAGAGAGTCTCCTTTATTCATTCGGAATGGCTCCCGTGGATAACACTGACTATCCTAGGAAACCTATTTTTGAAATATTATATAAAATTCAACAAGAAGATCTCGGCATGGGAGATTCGGATGACGACAACTCAGAAGTGGAAAGTGTTGACAGTATGGAAGAAGAATTAACAAGTGAGGCACCTGAAGATGTGCAAATAGACTTGACAGAGAATGAATACCCATCACCATTGGAATTTGAAGATGTCCATCATGAAACTCCAACATCTAGTCACGATCCTGATGTAGAACCAATACGTCAAAGATTGGTTTTCTGCGCAAGACGATTATTCCCGTCAGATAGCGAAGAAGAAGAAGAAGAAGAAGAAGATTAAAATTGGTGGGGGTAAGATGGCATAAAAAGGCGGTATGAAGAGGACGCGTTTCATTTACCTGTTAAATTTCAAAGGGTAAACATCGCTAAAATGCATCGTTGTGAGATATGTTTAGAGACTTATGAAGATGAAATATTGTTAGACATTCATAAGGAGTTGTATCACAATAGAAATGAAAATTTTACAGTAAGAGAAAATAGAAACATATCTACAGAAGAAGTAACAGCAGGACCATCTAATACACTACCAAGTTTAAGTATTCACGCATTACCCGGTAAAGTGGTGATGCATCACAAAATTCAAAACGAAAATCTGGAATTAGAACAATTTGTTGCTGAAGCTAAACCAATTGTGATCAAGATTTTAAAAGAAGAACTAAAACGATTAAACTTTATTAAATTTGGTTTGATTTTAGACGCCATGTTTATCAATGTAGAAGAAGAAATGTCACCAAGAGGATTTATAACAAAAAATCGAACCATCATGGCTAATTCGGATATTGATTCAATAATAGAAGATTGTTTTGAAGAGATTTTGACGAAAATTCAAGAACACGAAGGAAGAGGATCAGGTTGGAGTCTGGTTAGCGTCGTAGGTATGGACATAAGAGTTCACAAGCATGGTTATGGGCTGATGGGCAGCAGTTATATTGCACTCCCGAAAAGGATCAAAGATACAAAATCATGTGTAAATGTGGAAAATGAAGATATGGAATGTTTTCGATACGCCATGACCTCAAAATTTGTGACACGCCATGCGCAAAGACCTGGCGTCGAATATGAAAACTACAGATATAGATATAATTTTCAAGGTATGTCTTACCCGGTAGGGTTGAAGTGTATTTCAAAATTTGAAAAACAAAATCCCGGAATATCAGTTAACGTATTTGCTTTGGACAGTTCCAATAAAGTTTATCCTTTAAAAGTGGTGAAGAACGAGCTTGCAGATCATACGGACTTGTTGTTACTTACAAAGGATGAAGTGTCACACTACGTATGGATAAAATCATTTGAAAGACTCGTCAACAAGCAGCTATCAAAAAATGAACATAAAAAAGTAATTTGTAAAAGATGTTTTTGTTTTAAAGAAGAAAGAAATGGAGGCCGAAATTGGTTACAAGAACATAAACAACTGTGTAATGAACACTTTGAAGCAAAGATTATCTTACCACCATTAAGTAAATCATACTTACAATTTGAAAAGGTGTTCCATCAGTATCGCATTCCTATAGTGGTATATGCTGATTTTGAATCAACACTTGTCCCTATTGAAGATGAAAATGTTGAAGCAAGGAAGAGTATAAAATATCAAATGCATAAGCCTAACAGTTTTTGTTTATTGGTTAAATCTACATTGGCTGAAGAACATTTAAATGGGTACGGATTAACGTCAAGACCCGTGGTGTACCGTGGTGAAGATGTTGCTGCGACATTTCTTGATCATCTATATGAAATAGCTAGGAATGTAGAAAATTTGTATAGTGATATTGTGCCAATGATACCTATGGATGAAGAAGAAGAAATTCAACATGAAAATGCCACCCATTGTTTTTTATGTAAAAATGAGTTTACTTTGAATAACTACAAAGTTAAGGATCATGATCATCTTACAGGATATTATAGGGGTGCGGCATGTAACGGATGCAACATCAATTACAAGATTCCTAGAAATATACCTGTAATACTGCATAACCTTAGCGGTTATGATGGTCATTTTATAATACCAGAATTGGGGAGAGATGACGGTGCGATTGATGTTATCGCGGAAACAACTGAAAAGTTTATAAGCTTTAGTAAGAAGATTGGAAATATAAAATTACGATTTTTAGATTCGTACCGGTTTATGCCGTGCAGTTTATCGAGACTTTCAGAAAATCTCAGGAAAGAAGATTTAATAGAAACAAGAATGATTGTAAATAACGATAAATTGGATCTAGTTCTTCGCAAAGGTGTTTTCCCTTATGATTATATCGACAGTTTGGAAAGATTTGAAGAAACCTCACTTCCACCTAGAGAAGCTTTTAAGAGTAAATTATACGAAGAGGACATCAGTGAGGAAGATTATCAACACGCTTGTAAGGTATGGAATGAATTAGGGATGAGAACTTTGGGAGAATATTCAGATTTCTACGTTAAATTGGATGTGACACTATTATGTGACATAATGGAAGAATTTAGGAATACCTGTTTAAAAGCATACGGATTAGACCCTCTTCATTCGTACACAGCTCCCGGACTGGCATGGCAGGCCATGTTAAAAGAAACAAACTGTAAACTTCAACTACTAACCGATATAGATATGGTGTTGATGATAGAGTCTGGTATCCGAGGAGGATTAACGCAAAGTGTAACCAGATATGTAAAAGCCAACAATAAATACCTCCCCAACTATGACGCGTCACAACCAAGTACATTTATAGGTTATTTTGACGCGAATAACCTATATGGATGGGCTATGTCAAAACCCCTTCCATATGATAATTTTAAATGGGTTGATCCAAATTCGATTGATAACATCGCCGATATCCCTAAACACGGAGATACCGGTTACATCTTTGACGTTGATTTTGAGTACCCCGAACATCTTCACGACCACCATTACGACTTGCCGCTATTAGCAAAAACAGAAGTATCTCCGACTGGTAGATGGCCGAAGTTAATGATGACACTCACCAACAAGACGAGGTATGTAGCACATTATTGGACAGTACAACAAGCGTTAGAGATGGGATTAAGAATTACCAAAATTAATAGGGTGTTACAATTTTCTCAATCCTGTTGGTTGAAATCCTATATAGATAACAACACTAGAAGAAGAACTGCAGCGACGTCCAATTTTGAAAAGGATTTCTTTAAATTGATGAATAATGCTATATTCGGCAAAACATTAGAAAACAAGAGGAATCACAAAGATTTAAGATTGGTTAATGATGCAACAAAATTACAAAAGTTGGTCCAAAAACCAAACTTTGCATCTTCAATAATTATTAATGAAAACCTTGTTGCCGTTTCTATGAACAAAATTTCAATTAAGATGGATCGCCCTGTTTATGTCGGAATGTCCATTTTAGACATATCAAAAACTCATATGTACGATTTTCATTATAATAAAATGGTGAAACATTATGGAAGAGAGAACATTGGAATCGCATACATGGACACTGACGCATTCATCTATTGGATTATAACCAATGATATGTATGAAGACCTACGCACTTTTATTTATAAAGATGATTTTGATTTTTCTGACTATCCGCAACACCATCCTAACTACGACAATGGAATAAACAAGAAAGTTTTAGGAAAATTCAAAGATGAAACCAATGGTGCGCCTATGGAAGAGATTGTGGCTTTGATGTCCAAGCTTTATTCGTTTCAACTATACATAAGTGAAAAAGAAGAACATCAAGTTGTGAAGAAGGCAAAAGGCATTAAAACATCATATCTAAAGAAGAATGTACAATTTGAACATTTTAAAAGATGTCTGTTTGAAAATATAGAAACCACAGCAACTTTTAATACGATAAGAAGCTTCAACCATCAAGTTTACAGTGTTAAACAAACCAAATGGGCGCTAAGCTACAAGGATGACAAGAGGCATATCCAGCAAGACAATATACACACTCTTCCCTTTGGACATTATTCATTAACTCCTATCGACCAATAAAACCTGTTCTTCGTCCTTTCACCTACTTCCTTTTTTCCTTTCCGTAAAAAAGAGGGGAGCATGGCAAGCCCAATGCCATGCCCCCTCTTTTTTACACAGCTATTATTCGGCCTTGACCCATATTTGTTAATAATATAAAAGAAGACAAACCAGTCTGAGGATTAGTATTTTTTCAACCGGCGTGGAAACAACATCTAAGAATGGAAGGACTGAAGGATAAGATTGTACATGAACTTCATAAACCGGCAAGAAGAAAATTTCCAAGAAGAAATACAGTTATTAAAGGAATGAACGATCTCTACCAAGCCGATCTCATCGAAATGATACCGCATAGTAAATTAAATAAAGGATTTAAATATATATTAGCGATTATAGACTGTTTTACCAAGCTCGCTGACGCTTTACCGCTTAAGGACAAGAGTGGGAAAAGTGTTACAAAAGCTATGGAAACGGCTATTAAAAGAAATAAACTTGTCATAAAACATTTACAAACTGATGATGGAAAAGAATATTTCAATAAGGAATTTGCAACATTAATGAAAAAATATAACATAAATCATTATTCTACAAATTCGGAAGTCAAAGCTTCGATAATAGAACGATTCAATAGAACGTTGAAAGGAGCGATGTACAAAACATTTTCCAAACGAGGATCGTATGTGTGGTACGATATATTACCGCAGCTTATAAAAGAGTACAATAACAAATATCATCGCACTATTGGTATGAAACCTATCCAAGTAAATAGCGGCAATGCTAAGCTTGTTTTGGAGCGTATTAAAAAAAATACGGCTCCCAAAATTGAAAGATTAAAACCTAAAAAGTTTAAAGTAAACGATAAGGTGCGTATAAGTAAATACAAAGGGGTTTTCAGTAAGAGATATCTACCAAACTGGACTAACGAAGTATTTACAATCTACAAAGTGCAGCCGACAATACCAGAAACGTACATTTTAAAGGACAACAAAGGTGAACTACTTCAAGGCGGATTCTATGGGCATGAACTATTGAAATCAACAGTTGGCGATGTATATCTTGTCGAAAAGGTTTTACAAAGAAAAAAGGATAAAGTTAAAGTCCGTTGGTTGGGATTTGACAAGAGTGAAGATTCTTGGATTCCTACAAAAGACTTGGTATAATACTTTGATAACTCATTATGTGTTCAACCTTTAAACAAGATGGATATTGTACAGCAAAAGGAACGATTTAATATTAATAACATAGATGAATTGACAGTGGATAGTGACAAGTTAAACCGTGGTAAACATGGGGAATTACTACCGAACTCCATAAGATGTTTAATAACCGGTCCTTCAAATTGTGGAAAAACAAATGTTGTTTTTAACCTTATAACTAATCCAAAAGGACTACGTTTTAACAATATATACATTTTTTCAAAATCTTTGCAACAACCTAAATACCAGTTGTTGGATAAAGTATTAGCGAGTGTACCAGAAGTAAATTTCTACAAGTTTAATGCCAGTGAAACAATTATGCAACCAAACGAAGCTAAACCATTTTCTGTATTTATATTTGACGATGTATCATGTGAGAATCACGACACAATCAGAAGTTATTTCGCAATGGGAAGACATCATAATATTGACAGTATTTATATTGGTCAAACCTACAGTAAAATTCCAAAACAACTTATAAGGGATAATGCTAACTTGCTGATAATATTCAAGCAAGATGAAACAAATTTAAAACACGTATATAACGATCATGTCAATGCGGATATGACATTTGATAAATTTAAAGAGATGTGCGGCAAAGCGTGGGCTGAAAAGTACGGCTTTCTCGTAATTATGAAAGATGAAGCTATAAAAGATGGAAGATATCGGATAGGGTTGGACAAATTTGTATTAATCCATTGATTGAACGGCGGTACGTCTAGTAATGAATCAGACTTCACAGTGTAAACATGGTGAATCAGGAAAAACTATTGAAAGAAATAAAATCACTCAGCGATTCTATTAGGATGAAGAATCGCGCATTAAGGATGGGTTTAAGTGAACGAGAAGAATTTCTGGAGACTACATTTAAACCTATTACGGAACCATTAAAACAGATATCAGAGACCATTGGTAAACCTCGTTATGAAGGAGATGTTTTACTACCAGTTTCTAAACAAGAGGTACAAGCTTTAAAAAAAGACGACGATGATTCATATACAAGTGCTAGTGAATTTTCGCAAGAAGAAACAAAAGAAGAAGAAGAAGAACCAATTATTAAAAAAGAAGAAGAAGAAGAACACCCAATACCTGAAGCAGAACAATCCATTCCAAATCTAACTCAATTGAGTAGCGATATATTACAACATGGACCTCTTGGAAGGAAATACATAATGAAAATGTTACATGACATGAAAGCTAACCCTAATTTAAGCAAATCACACGTATACGGAGCAAGGATTGATGGGAATGAATTGAAAATCGGTGATTCAAAGCTTGAAATAACTCAGGACGATTACATCATTATCGGCGAGCATAAATATAAAGGAACAAAAGGGTTGTATGAATTAATTTTTAAAAACATACCACTAAGGTATTCAATCAAAGATTTAAATGTTTTTAAAGAAATTCTACAAAATACCAACGCTCATAAAAGGAATTACTCAAAGGATGCGATGATTAATCGTTCACGTGCAACGAAATATAACATCGTTATTAAAAAGCTATTTCCACCACGAAAATTGCCAACATTGCGTACCGCACCGGCGCTAAAACAACCGCTAAAAAGAAAATCTTTATCACTTATGGATTTATCACTTCTTGAACAACATGGGAAAAAGAGTAAAGGAGATACTTCAACATCTGGTAAAGGACTTATGAAAAATCTGTACAACACAAATGTGATCTACTACAGAGACATCAATAAATTGGTTGACAGGATGAGACTATTACATGAAGCCATGGAAGCCGGTCATACGGGATTAAATAATGAATGGGTGGCTCTGGTTGATGAACTTAGGAATCGCGGCATAGTCGTATAATTGCCCGCGGATATAAAAGAGTTGCAAGCGTATAATGTATCAGTTCTAACATGAGTGTCGACAAGTTCGGACGGTACTCCGCGTTAGGGGTGCAAGTCGGAGAAGACAGAAAAAGAGGCGGTTTACCACAAACTCCTGAAGGTGACTATAACATAAGTAATAAACGTTTAAAACTAGTTAAAGATCCAGAAGAAGATACTGATGGAGCAAATTTAAAAACAGTTAAAGAAGCTACTTCTACATCATTGAAATTAGACAAGAATACTTACGATATCAAATCGCATAGAATAATTAATGTTGGTAAACCAACTGATAGTTCTGATGCAATTACTAAAGATTACTTATCATCTGAACTTTCAAATACTTTAAAATTGCAATGGGGTAACAACTTAAAAGATGGACAAACATATGATGCTGGAAATTATAGAATAACCAACGTGGGAAATCCCAAAAATGATAAAGATTCAGTTAATAAAGAATATTTACATTCTATAATACCGGAAAAAACTAAACATGGATATTCTTTTTATAAATTTATTATAAATGACATTGGATACCCAAAGGAAGACGGCGATGCTGTAAACCTGAAATATATCAAGGACAACTGTATTTTACAAGATGATGATGAAATCGATTGTCATGGGAAAGTGTTGTCAAATGTAAAGTTCGGTTCTCAACCAAAAGATGCTGTTACTATAGAACAATTATCTAAAGAATTAAAAAAGGAAACATCCAATTTTGTAAAACATGAAGATGCCGTGTTAAAGCGGGGAGATAAATTTATACATGGAAATGAAAAGTTTAATTTAATGCAAGGAAATAATGATGAATGGGATGCAGGACGTAAAACAATAACAAATGGAAGATTTGGTATAAAAGATACAGATGTACCTCTAATGGTGCAAACATTAATTGCTACTGGTGGTACATTAGGTACATACAATGGTCGTAATAGAAGAATAAAAGATATTTATCCTGGTTACGAAGCAAATGATTGTGTTACAATGAAACAAACAATAACTTGGGATAAACACTTTGGGACCAAATATGATGCAAAGATGAAGAAAATAATTAATATTTTACCAGGAGAAGATTTAAATGATGCTGCTACTATTGGACAAGTCATAACAACGTCGAAAAGTGATTCGACTGCTTACACGTGTAATGATAAACGTATTATGCAGTTACACGATCCCCAACATCCAAAAGATGCTGTAACTTTAGACTGTTTAATAAGAATAGTGGGCAATTTACTTATCGATACCCACAATCATATAGCTAGTACAACGAGTCATGTGATGATTCAACCCGATGAACGAGAAGCTTGGATTAAAAATAGAATCATAAATCAGTATATAATTAATTTGAATAATTAAGTATTTAAATATGAAAATTGTGCACGAGTTATTCATTCGTGTAAAGCATCTCGTAGAGTAAACACGCCGGCTATATAAGACGACACAATGAAGACCGCACCGCTCAGTCGTCGTCAAGACAGCGTCAAGAAAGGACGTGGTATAACATCAGCCGCGTTATCCCTGCTCAGACGGATT